>LQRL01078011.1:0-10748 GCA_001703475.1 Hydroides elegans | reverse complement strand
GAAATTTTGTTTACTGCAGTTACTGAAAAGAATGTGACAGGATAACACACATGTTTATGAAAATAGAATAAATAAGTTGATATATTTGTATTTTAACGTAAAAAGTTAATAAACCGAATGCTAATAAAAGTATAAGCATGTTCCTAGCCTGGACACAGAACAGCTTTTGAAAAGGGACTGAAATATGCTTGATATTTAACATAAAAGGAATATAACTTCAGGATTTGTGATGAAATATAAGCATTAAAATGATGTGAAAAATTAAGTTAATATTGATGAAGCATTAATGGATAGAATCGACGAAATACCAAGTTTAAAGCAGATGTATGGAGTGATTAACGACATGGAAAATTGTGAATATAATGCATTCAAATGGGCGAAGAAATTGAAAGTGTCTATAACAAAATACGACCAAATTGAAAGAATATGTCCAAAGACTCTTTTGAATAACATCAAGTGACTTCGGATGTATGCTTATATCTTCATAAACCGACAGACCAGTTTCGAAAACACTATCCAAAAAGGTAGGGAGATTGTTTCGAAAATAGCCGTTTAACGCAACGTTGCGTAAAGTTACGCAAACGTTACGCAAATATAGTTCACGCTGCAAACTCGAGAGAAGTGTTCGACAAATGCGGAAATCCATGCAATAAAAGGAACAAAAACCTCAGGATCCTAATCAAAATGGTTATTGGCCCTCGGGATAGGAAAAAGTAATGCCCGCGCCCTTCGGGCTTGGGCATTACTTTTCCCTATCCCTCGGGCCAATAACCATTTTGATTAGGACCCTTCGGTTATTATTCCATATATAACATATATCATGAGGACGGAGGGTAGGACGTACCATACTTTAACTCAGTTTACCTTCATCATTGCCTAAATCCATATCTTCTTCTATGGGTGCCCAGTGCGGCGGGCGTTGCTTGCGGGCGCCCACGTGATACTTACTTCCTCCGCATCTGTCCATTGGTGATCTTGTTTTCTAACTGTTTAATCTTTCAATAACGCTTAAAATATGTATGTGATAAAGTAAAATGGCTACCGTCATCATTAGCTAACTCCATTTCTTTTACGGGCGCCCAATGTGGCGGGCGTTGTTTGCGGGCGCCTTCGTGATGGCTGCTTCCGCGGCGGGCGCCTTAGACTGTATTTCATCTTACGGGCTAATCTTTGATTCAATAATTATTTCCATATTTATCTAACAAATTAACGTGTTTACCTTCATCATTTGCCATATCTTCTACAGGTGTCCAATGCGGCGGGCGTTGTTTGCGGGTGCCCACAGATCCTTTCCTTCCCAGAGCTTCAACTCTCAATTATACCCCAATATACTAATATATTTATATGGCCAAGCGCTTACCTTCATCATTAGCTAACTCAATGTCCTCTTCAGCGGGCGCCCAATGTGGCGGGCGTTGTTTGCGGGCGCCCACGTGATACTTGCTGAGTACGTTGTGAAGCTGCGCCGGGGACAAGTGGGCGTATTCGGCGCGCAAAGTCAACCAGTCAGCCTGTACATATGGAGATTAAATATTTTTTTTGTTTTTATAATTAAACCTTCTTTCGACAAGTATTATTCTAACGAATTGTCTTTTTTCGCCATATGAGAAATTTATGCTTCTGGATTTGTCCATTGGAACAGACTAGTTCTATGCCATTGTTTTATATAAACTTAAATTGCCATAATTCAGAATCTGAAAAAAAAACATTCGGTAAACTTTCATATACAAGCAAATATTAACGTCGTCCGTAACGTGGCGCTTATTTCGCATGGCAAAATGTCGCAATTGAATAACGCGTTCATCATCGAATAACTTATCAGCAAGTCAACCATGTCATTACATTTTAAGGTACCCCTCACCATGACATTATACTGAATTCGTATGAGTTCATTCTAAACACGTTAGCTCATGATGAGGTTGATTGCATAGCTCACCTGCTGTAGCTGTACTTTCGGTGTTGCCAGCAAATCGACCAGATTATTCAGTTTCTTCAAATATCCAGCTGCCTCGTCATGCAGATGATTGTCACACGCCCATGCTTCTAGACTATCGAGGTTGCCACGCAAACGGGCGCCGGAGGACCATTTGTAATACCGTGAAGCACCATCTAAAATAAAGAATGGTAAGATTGGCAATATAAATATGACAATTTAGATGAAAGGTTTAAACGGATGGACTGATTCATATAGGGGCGGCACCTGTGCGGGTCTCTAGATTATCCAGGTTGCTACGCAGGCGGGCACCCGAGGACCATTTGTAGTAACACACAGCGCCATCTATGAAAGTATGTTTTGATTATTGGATTAAAGCAAAAATTATATTGTGTTTTGGAACATGACTGTAATGATTTGAAGTAAGGTCTTATAAAAATATAAATACAGATTTAAATATGGATTTGTACTAAGAGAACTTGTATCATAAGAGGGAATAGCGAAGAGTACCCCACGAGCTGTTCCTCACAAAAGCTGTTCCCCAGCAAATCTCAGATGGCTTGGAGATTTTGAGGAAATTCATTCTAGTTTGGAAATGTTTGCATTTTGAGGAACACCTTTTTGATAATTTCTTTCTTTTGTAATAATTTACGAGAATGATCAATTGGAAATCAATTGTAATTGATTGCGATTGTCTTATATAACCTGTAATTTGTTTTTCATGATAGGTGATTTTGTTATATTCAGGATTCTCATTTTTGGAAAAGTTGTTCCTTTTCTGCTCTAAGCTGGCTAGAAAAAAGAAGGACCAGCTCAGCTTGCTTGAAAAAAATGAACACCTTTTTGCAAAATATTCATCTTCAAAAAGGAGTATTTGTTGTTTTTCGTCTTAGTAAAGTTGTTTTATAGTGATTTAACACCTTTTTGAAAAATGTGTTGTGGGGTGTCCTTCAATAGCCACGTATGTCTTTATGGTTTGTTATTCATCAAGCTCATTAAATAGATGTTGTCACTCGGTGGTATATTACAGATTGACGGTTGGCTTTCTACGTTGATCCATAGCATATTGTTACTTTAGTAACGTCAGCCTAACTTTGATATACAACTAAGGGTGTGGCCACATAGATCAAACTTACCTTAAAACTAAACTTCAACCCACTTAAAGTTATGGCGACAATAAACAAATTTATCCCATTAAACCACCTTCAAACTTGCTTCAACCACTTGCTTCAAAAACTGGTATAAATAGGAATTTTACATTTGCTCCGTTGGTTTGAAGGGAAGTTTAAAGGTTGGGTTAAAAGGGGGTCTCAAGCATCGATATTCATGGAATAAATCTCTATTTAGACAAATATCCAACAATCCTATATATATTTTAAAATGCTTTTATAACTGGTTTTTGGGCGGTCTGGCATATCAACTGCCCCTTGTTTATCACGAAACTGTCAAAATAACAAATAAAGCAAAATTAAATTATGTAACCTACCATTGGTCATAAGCGTGTTAATCAGCGACGTATCCGTAAAGAAGAACAGGTAGCAAAACAGTTGCGACAGAATCTGAGGGTGTGCATTGTATTCCAAGAGCGTATGCAACGTCGTTTGGAAGATGGAGAGAAGCGTATCCATTCCGGATCGATCGCTCCCTGAGTCTTCCTCGTTGAAGGGGTTGGATTCGAGGATGGCAGGGAGAGCCGTGTAGAGGGTCTATTGAAAGCAAATATTAAAAAAGAAATTTTAGGAGCTCACCAGCTAACAGCTATTAGACAAAACTTATATAATACACTGTCGCTCGAAGTCCAAAATTTTACTAGAATTGTCTTCATTCTTGATATCTGATGTAATATGTAGTTAGATAATATTATGGTACACAGTTTTAATCAATTATAATATACGATTCCAACCGACATTTTGTCATGAAATAACAATTACCGGAGTGAAAACAGTATGACGTTCAGTGACACCATGAAGGAGTTGACGTTCATTGAACATCTTTCAATAAAATATCAATTTTTAGAGAGTGAGAGAGAGACAGAGAGAAAGAGAGCAAAAGAGAGATAACGCGATATCATGCTTGATAACAATTAACAAAGATGTTACGCTTTGCAAATTTTTATAACCCATACCTTGGTTATATAGTACACCGTCTGCTGAAACGTGTACATCACCACATCCTCCAACAAAGTCACAAACTAGTCTTCCGCCCCCGCTACGGTCATGCGCGAATCCTTACCTTTTTATCATAATACTATTACGAAATATATTATTATATTATTATATGCATACCTTTGTTATGTAGTAGACCGTCTGTTGAAACGTATACATAACCACATCCTCCAACACAGTCACAACCTCGTCTTCCGCCCCCGCTATGGACATGCGCGTTTCCGCCGGAAGTGACACGGCGGGTTCAAGGAGATATTCGCGCATGCGCGTTTGAAGAAAATGGAGGATTTCGAGACTGTTTGAAAGCCACATGACTACGGCTTGGATGTCCGGTAATAGTTGTTCTAAGGCCTCGGCTGGATGGGAGTTGATATCGGTCTGGGATTCGGCTAGGAGTTTGGTCTTATCCTATAAATATATAAAATGCAACATAGTAAATGGAGGATTTCTAAGCTGTTAGAAAGCCACATGACTACGTCTTGGATGTCCGGGAGCAGTTGTTCGAGGGCCTCGGCTGGGTAGGCGTTCATGTCGGTTTGCGATTCGGGTAGGAGCATTGTTTTGTCCTGTAAATGGATTAGGAAAAGTTGGCAAATGCCACATGGAACAATAAAGGATTTGGAGCCATATGACAACAGCTTAGATTTCTGGGAGCAGCTGTTCGAGGGCCTCGGCTGGGTGGGAGTTGATATCGGTTTGAGATTCAGCCAGGAGCTTGGTTTTGTCCTGTACATCAAAATCATGATAAAAAAAAAGAATAGAGGAAAGCGGAAGTTTGGACATTTGAGTACAAATCAAGTTTTTGCTGTTGCATGCACTCCTATTATCATTTGTGTCAAGCAGATTGCTTTTAAAAGTCGATAGGTTTTGATGCGGTATACATTAGTTGTGCGCTATAACAATTATCTGTTTAAAACATTTAGTTTAAATTACTTCATGCGTTCAATCCACTAGCAGTTTGAACCAGTCGAAAATTACCGTATGTCCTAATACGAAAGTTGTGGTTGCTTTTTAAAGGATAGAACAATTTATGTCTTGAATCATAACCGGAAAACGAAAAAAAAAAAAAACAATAACATAACACTTACGAGAACTGCACTTTGGACGCGACTCGCGATCTTGAGCAATAACTGTCTCGTGTGCACTTGCTCAAACTTGACCGCCGAATATTCAACGCACATACTCAACAAATAACATGGCGCCAACTTATACAAATTCGAATGCCATTCCATAATGGACAATATCCTCTGCAGCATTTCGTCTTCTTTGTCTTGTTTGTAAACGAGTTTCAATCTGCGATTGTCGTTTTCATAATCGGCAAGTTTTTGTTGTCGCCAATCGCAGACATTTTTAGATTCTGTGTTCACTGGTGTCGCTGGTTTGCTGGAGTCTTTATTGAGATCATTGACTGGTGTTGAAGGGGGTTCACCGGGATAGTAGAATCTAGGATCAGAGTCTAGATTTCCACCGTTCAAGAGCTTAACAAGCGCAAAGTTGCTTTGATCAAAGTGTTTTTCCACGATGGGGTTTCGGAACATAAATATGTAGAAATTGCCTAAGGAAATAATATCACCGGGTAACACCTGAGTACATTGTAATATGGGTCGATTGTTTATTTTCACCAAAGCTCCTTGAAAGGGCTCAACAGAACAATGATCGTTCGCGTCTTTCAGCACACGACAATGCAAGCTCAATATATCATTAGCTGGCAAACAAATATCGTCTGAACTTAACTTCAACATATCACAGCCTATAATCGTGGTATCCTTACTGAGAAAATGCACTAAATTGTCTTTCTCAGGTTCGAATCCTTTCAGTGTCATTATAAACGGGACATCATTCGACACGCGACTGATATGACTTGAATCGGCACCAGTCACTGACGCGCCCAGTGAACCCCGATAATTCACTTTATCCGCTGTCGCCATTTCGTTCGTTCTTAGCGTACTTCCGGTTTGCGAAAAAGCGGCGCTGCTTTTTTCGGTGAGCTCCCGATAAGAGCTGCTTTGATGACTCATATCGAAATCCGTTTCATGATTCATAATTTCGCGCATATTCTTTTGGATTTGTTCTAAATCGGAAGCGGAACTTATGGATGATTCGAGATCTTGCGCATGCGCGTGTTTGTGTTTCTTTGGCGGGTTAGAACTCGAATCTGATTGGACAATGGAATCGCTAATGTGGGGTTTGAGATTCTTTGGTTTTTTATCAACACTAGGACTTAATTTGATACCATCATCATGTATGGGGTCTGCGTTATTGGCGTAAGGGCGATATTCGAAGTTTTCCACTGCGACAAATTCACCTCGATTGCGTAATTCGAAACGGCGTGAAAAGCCTTCCGATGGTTTCCAGAACGACTGCAATATAAGCGGACGCTCGTTATCGCCGATGATTCGAATGCATTCTTCCTGCCAAATACATTCCATGAACTGTCCATTATCACCGTGGAAACCCTGTGGAACAACGAATTGACCAATCACATCACATAACACAAAATGTCTCGCGTAATCCTGACTAATACTGTATCTATCCAAAGCGTCTTTGATCAATTGCTCAGCTGATGAGTTACTTGAAGCCAGTACACTTTTGTACTGAGTACCCGGTGATATCGCCGGTCCGAATATCCTAAGTACCCCAGGCGGTGTATCCTCAGTACTCAACTCAGTTCGCGGTATCATAGGATTCTCCTTCTTTCGCAGACTAAACGTCTTTTGAAAAATATTCGATACCGACTTGCTACGCGAACTACGCAGACTCCCGGGCCGTCGCTCGAGTGCCTTTTCGTCCAGGCTGCGATCGCGCTTTTTGCGACGCCTGCTTTCGATGAGTTTCGCCGCTGGAGTATGGAATTCTCCTCCGACGCCATTTCCGGTTGTTTCCGCCGATGGAACTTCCGGTTGTTGTTGTTGCGGATTTCTTTGGCGGCGCGAACCGGTTCGCACAGTATCGCGTTGTGATAACCTCGACGTCATTTCCGCTGCGTCCTTTGCGTCATAAGCCGCAACATCCGGTGAACGAACACGACCCGCACGACCTTCCGATTTACTTCGCTGAAAAGTGCCCTTCGAATTATTGGTCTCCGAACCACGGGCAGAATTCGGGATCTTGTTAAGACTTTTGCGCGTCTTCGTATGTGAGCACAGATGTTCAGGTACCGAGTGTGCGCTTTCGCCTAAGTGACGATGCGAATAACGCGTTGATGACCCGGTAAATGCGTTTTGGCGACCGATGTTCTGTAGTCTATTTGTTGCCGCGTGAGATTCATTGTTGAGACGGGAGCGGTCACCGTTTGTAGAGGAGGGACGCACTTGAATTACGAAACGAGGTGTGTATCCAATGTTGATTGCGATTTGCAAGGGGCGATCGTCATCTTTGAGAATTGTTCTGTCTGTGAATGAAATGAAATAGAATAGAAGATATTAAATCTGTCTATATATCCGTAGCGACATTTTGAGTTTACTTAATATATCTATTATATAAGTTAATAACACGTTTAAAGTTTTATAAAAAAAAATGAAGTAAACCCATGCCTTATTTGTGCAAAATAGTAAGCTTTGACTTTCAAAGCTGTAAGCATATATCCATATGCAAAAGGCCTGGCCATACGGTAAGCTTTTCCCAGCGTTTTCTTCTAAGAAGCCAAGTTGTTCAATGCTGTTCTTATGAGAACTCAAAGAACGCCAAGGTTTTCTAAAACGCAACGAGCGCTGTTGAGATTTTACATACGGAATTCATTTAAAAAAATGACTTTTATGATAAAATAAAACTCGAAAACGCTTCCCGTATGGCCGGAACCTTATACTTGCTCATAGTCCTCGGATTATTTACATATAAAACTGCTCGTAAAGCACATTGAATAGAGGTGTTTGCTTAAATTGCAAAAACATTACCGTCCATATACAATTTAGCTATTTGGCGTTTTGCACATAGAAATTATATTTTTAGAGATCAAAAGCATTCCTTTGATTGATCACTCGACGCGAAGTACTTGATTTGATATTGATATCCGAAATATATTTCCATTTTTGTATTTTTTATTAACAAGCAATGTCCCTTTGTTAAGAATTTAAGAGACTCTATTACAAAACCTGTCGGTTTAAGGACTGCAATGAAATTTTAGAAGACCTTTGATAATGTATGTGTGCCAATTTATAAAGTCATATATAAATAGTCGAATTTCTATGTGCAAAAAAATGGTGAGGAGAATAAAAGGGTGGTATATTATGTTTGCATGTGTTGATCTTTAAAACCCCTAGGGTCAACACACTGTGGGGGACCTGTCAACACCCAAACAGGAAAAAGATGTCATTTGATGTCCAAAAAACGTTATTTTTGGTACAATATTAGAAAGATATATGCTTGGTATATATAATTATAAGAACGTCAACGCAACGACACGAATACAACCCCTTACCACCAAAAAAGGTTTAAAAGTTTTTAAACGTCGTAAAAAAAGTTTTTTTTTATCAATAAAAAGATGCGGAAATGAGTGCCAGCAACATAACACAAGTTTGACTCTTTAGAAACATTTGCTCTGATGTTTTGAAGAACGCCTTCAAACTTTATTTAAATTTAGACATGAAAATACGTTTTTGCAAGCTAATTCTTTTTTCTATTATTACGTTTATTGGAAATTATAGCCTTAACTATGTATTTTGTTGAAACAGGCTGTAGACGTCGTTAGTTTTTAACTTTGACGTTCGCAAAAAAATGCTCCTCCAGGCAAACGTTTTTTTTTTCTTTTAGTGTAATTTGCACGATGCTATATATAAATACACCTTTATTGCTATATTGAGTGGCCATGAAATACAATTTTTTATTATTTGCAATCACAATAGGTAAATTATACCTGACTTTATAGTCAAGGTCTATCATAATGAATTATGGAAATCCCATATTCGGGTTTAGATATTATCAATTGAATTAATTTAAAGTCCCATGTACCCATGTTTGTATTTACAGGAAGCCGTTGGAAAATAATATATTAGAAATTGATTGTTTTTATTGTCTGGAATTTAACTGTAGAACACTTCTATAAAAGTATGGTTGACTTAATTTTGTTAAAATTGTAGTTTTAATTGAATTTATGTGAGCCGAATAATATAGACGTGTACCCTTTACCTTTACAACGGAAAGTAATATATTCGCACTTAGGATGCGTTCAAATTGATCAAACCTACCTTCAAACCTAGCTTTAAACCACTTAAGGTCGTCACTTTGACAATACCAAAAATAAGATTGGTTTGAAGGTCCTTCAAACTTAGCTTCAAACCACATTCAAACCAATGGGCATCTATAAAATCATATTGGCATCTGGTTCGAAGCAGGTTTGAAGTCTGTTTGAAGGTGATTTAATAGAATCAAATTGTTCTTGTCACCATGGCCTTAAGTGGTTTGAAGCTAGGTTTCAAGCTTGGTTTTATCACTTTGAACGCAAACCTTATAGAAATTGTACAAAACCATTTTTCGCTCGCTGGGATTTGTCACGAAATGTATTGCAATGCGCTTTGGATATCATAACAAACATACATTCTCCAACAGCAATTATAAGAGCCGTATTACAATAACCTGCTAGCTGAAGCGCCGTTTTTTTGTTATAATTTGACACATGAAACGATTATAATTAGGCGGTTGTAACCGCTGTGAAAAATGGTTTAACTGTAATATTTGAAAGGATTTAGTACATAAAACGTTCCCATTTGCCAAAAACATATTAAACAGCGTTTAATTCCTCATGATATAAAAAATGGAAACATTGAGAAGTGCCATTTAATATATGAAATAAGGCGTATAATAATAGTATCTATTTTATCTATCCATTAAATGAATTACTCAAAACTAGTCTTGTCAACAACAAAAACTGTGATTTTTGTAAAGACGAATAAAAAAAAATTGAATTGACTATTTGTATACACAAAAGAACTAATTGCTGTTAAGGTAGATCTAGTCTCTATGTTATCGTCATGTATTTTAATTTTTATAGTAGCATTCTGTCATTCGGTACAATTTGATTATAATAGATTGTTTTGAAATGCAGCTTTAATGATTGTCAACATTGAACTGTCATGTACAATGTACAACAAAAATATCTTAAGTGATTGTGAACACAATACGTTTATCTCGAAATGTGTAAATGTATTTTGAAATTAGCTATTCAATATTCCCATATAATTTATGTATCCCAAATGGTTTCAAAAAGTAGCGATTTGCAACTTGCGATTTTCACTGTTATAATTCTTATGGAATATATGACTAGAAGCGACAGAATAATGGTTGCATGCGATTTAATTATTAAGAAAAAAAGCGAATATCGCAAATGACGATAGGAATCGCTACTTTTATGTAATCACTCCCTTTAAACACTTACCAGTTCGTCATAGAATTACAAATTATCCTTTGATAACCTTTTTTTAAATTTCTGAAAGCTTATTTCAATATAAATGATAATGAGGTTTTATTCAGTGTAACGGAACAAGCTGTTTCTAGTGCGTATTGAATGAATGCATAACTCCTCATATCAATAATGGTCGATACAGTAATATCTAGATTATGACATTTGAGTAATAAAGTGATTGTGTATCGGGTATGGGAACAAATGCTTCTTTATTAGGAGATTGGCCCGAATTTTAGCACTTAGCTTTATCCCC
>LQRL01077993.1:31070-43865 GCA_001703475.1 Hydroides elegans | reverse complement strand
AAAAAAAAAAAAAAACAATAACGAAAAACCAATTGAAATAGGCAATAGATTATATACCTGATTTGTCTGGAAAATGATCACAAATGTGCTGCTTGTAGAAGTCCTTGATATCCTGCACAATGTCCGCCTTCTCGGCCTCGAGGAAGTCGAAGTGCGAACTGTGGTGGCGCTGTGATATGGCTGTACAGTAAAACCAGGTTACATTGTAAAATAAATTGCAACCCCAGGGCTGTCCATTTCAGCCGGTACCCGGTACAATGTACCGGCTGTGACGGACTGATGTACCGGCTGTGATTTTAGCTAAACTATTATTTTTTTTTATCTTTCAGATTCACATACTCTAAGTTTCTTGATATCCTGGAGATAAAAAATCGCTCGCGCCTTCGGCGCTCGCTTCTTTGATTTAACAGCGCTGTAGTTTTTTATTGTTTTGATCATTTTACTCTTGTGAGCGAGTACTTTCAGGCAGGGTGACCAGTCTTCAGTTAGCTTCGAATTCCCTGATTTTTTCCCTGATCCTAAATTGATATTGTGCCATTCTAACATAGTAATTAATATTACAAAACATACCTTTATTAAGTTAATATCCGAAATATTTTAGAAATATTAAAATACATGTATAACAAATTAATACTATATCGAAATTCCATGATTTTTCCTGATTCATAATGAAATTCCCTGATTTTCCCTGATTTTTTTTTTATAAAAAAGGTCCATTTTCCCTGATTTGAAAACGGGACTTTCAAATTCCCTGATTCTCCATGATTTTCCCTGACGCTGGTCAACCTTTACAGGGTAACTGTTTATATTTAGGGCCCAACTAAGAAGTTTGGAGGTCTTTTAGTATAGGAGTGCTCGTCTATATTTTCTCATAACTTTCTTGTCACAGTCATAGTCTCGTCCCAGTGTTAATTAAGGTGTTGGTACTTTCTCTTTTTTTTTTTATTCACTCACAACATATTTAGTAGACATAATTAATGATATTCAATCTTAGCTTTTTTTTATACTGAGAAATCAAGATTGATTTTTTTGTTGTTGCTGCAAAAGAAGACAATCACAAATAAGCATTTTACCGTGCAATATGTTTATCATCATACCATAAAGCGCTGTACTTAATATTACAGATACAAAGATACGTTTATAGTAGGTCTAATAGAATTCTGAGCTCCGAGAACTTTTTACTTTTTACATTATACAATCTGCATTCTATCTCTGTATTTTTTCGAAGTATCGACTTCCTCTTACTGAATATCGATGTATAACAAATTACCGGTAAGAGCTCCGAAGGACTCGATGTCGGGCATCAAATACCACTCTGTACCTGTAGGAGTGCTTTTTAGTATCTTTGGTAGAATTTGATCAACTTTTCGTCGCACGCAATAACTGACTTTTATGTGAAGTCGATATCTTTAAACCCGATAGACCCCAAGCAAAGGTGAGCAGCTTCAGGCACAATCAGGAATTTCAAATCCTTTTTTAAACAAGGAAAAAGCAGGGAATTTTGATCTTTTGGAGAATATCAGAGAATTTTATTGTGAATCAAGGAAAAAATCTGAAATTTTGTTATAAAAATAATGTGTTATTTTGATAATTTCCCAAAACAAAATCGCTCGCGCCTTCGGCGCTCATATTGTACAATATGTTTTAAAAGGTTTGCTAGCTCGTTTGGCGTCCAAATATTAATTAACTATAGTTATGTTTGATATAAGGTGCGTTTCAGGCCTGTTTTAATCTTCAATAGGGATAAAATCAGGAAAAAGTCAGGAATCTGAAACTGACTGGGGAATGCCGCCCTGTATAGGCTAAATGTTTTGCTAAAAATGACAGTTGAATCAACCTTTTGATATGCTCGGCCTGTAATGTACTTTGTAATCATTTTCCATCATAATTTTAACTGGAAGCGGCGAATATATCCAAAATAAATATCATATTATTATGAGAAAGATAACAATCTGTGATTGAGAGGATTATTGTGCATGCTTGAGTGCTTATTATTTTTTTTTTGCGGACGCCTCCGGCGCACTCTTTTTCTCAAGTTGAAGTTTCATAAGCTTTACAAAACCTTTTGGAATTTTTTAGGGTCTATAATGTCCTCGCAAACAACTGAAATTTGGTTCCAAATATTACTTGCACTTACAAGTATCATGGAAAAGTTATCGGACAATAGAAGTACAAGAATACCTCTTAAATATGTGTACAGGACGAATAATTTTTCAGATGTAAACTTACAATAAAATTTTGAAACACAATATATATCCGTGTGTACCGGCTGTTATTACGTTTGTACCGGCTGTCGCGGTTGAAATGGACAGCCCTGCAACCCTCACGTCCAGGCGCGGACTGATAGGGGCGCGCCGCATGGTATCGCTAGACTCAAAAACCACAACCAATAGTCAGTGGAGAATAAAAGCAATTTAATTCAAAGCTTAAATTTAAAGAAAATCACAACTACAACAGTTGATTTCCTTCTGCATTGACTTATTATTAAGCTCGGTCGCAATTTCGATCAACGATCATGATTCCATCTTGGTTCAAAACCACCGTAAACCTACCAATAAGTTTGGCGTCTTTGGCGAAGCACCGGAACTCGTAGGCCGGGTAGATGTTGTGCCACCGCCGCAGCACCATGTAGTACTCGATTGGAATCCGCTTGGTGGCGTCGTAGTCCAAGCAATCCATTAATCTAGTGGTCACAACGGGAACACAGAGTTAACATGTACATTGTAAAAACAGAGGAAATGAATTTCTTGGCAAAATATGGCACAAAAAGTACAATGAAGTACAAGATTTAGACACCATAGTATTATTACTTTAACTTGTTATCTGATTTTGCCTAAAAAGCGGAAAAGTCGAAGGTTTTGCACTTATGCATATATTGGACGATACTCTGGCAGGCTATATGTAGATTAGGTCGAAGGTCGTTATCTAAATCATTGTTTAATGCGATCTTGAATAGACTCACGGTTCAACGAGATCATGGGCGAGGAATGATGAGCTTTTCATCAAAAGAAAAATATCTTTGGGACAGGTACATTTCAAGGTGCCGCCTAGCGTTATCCAACTCGCGTCCTGAAAAAAAGAAAAGTTTGAACAAGAAGTTTAAATAATAATGTTTAGAGCACAAAATGTTTCGAATTATGAAAAATAATGGCATACAGTTGATCATTTACCATTTTTGTTTAACCCAATTTTATTGTGCCAAATAGTTTGCCTAAATGTTTTCTGCTTGATGTTTCAAAGCTATTTCATACGCATAACATTTTTACATGTAAAGATTTATGTTGAAAGAGTTCCGTCTGTGTTTGACAAAATTTATACATAATACCTATCTATGATACTCTCTGAAAAACCGTTTACTTGCCTTAGGTGAACTCCAGTTCAATTTAGAAAAGATGCAACCGCCCAATCTAGATATTGCCTTCTCTAAGATTCTGTTGAATTCGGGAAATTTCGGAGGCTGAAAAATAAAAGTGACAAAGTAAATTTAATTATTCTAAATAAAGATAATTCCATTCGCAACTTTATTAAATAGACCATATTATAATAATACTTTATGTTTGGAGGGCCATACGTTGATTGCTGGACCCGAGGGCACGGGGCCGGACGGATCGAAGGCGAAGCCTGAGGTTCGTCCGGCACCGTGCCCGAGGGTCCAGCAATCAACGTATGGCCCTCCAAACATAAAGTATTATTTTTATTACATGCCTTTTTTAATTATTTCGATTAATTATAACGAACCAAATCAATTTTATGGACGTTTTAAGGGATGAACTCTTTCTCTGTTAAACTCAAGTTATGTGACGTTTTTGGTGATTGCAATAACTCCGTAATTTGTTACGTCACAATCAAATGTGTAGCATGTTTAACTTATGCATGTGGCTAACAGGTGTCCATGGCAAGTATAAAGCTAGATTGTTACTTGTTTGTAACGTCATCACGTCATTATTATTTTGTATTATAACAATTGACTTAATTGGCAAATTACTTTAAATTACATATTTAATGTTTCTAAAATTAGTTGTTATCTAGTATCAAAGAAATACAATTCAACTGTATGATATCTAACAGATTGATCGATTTAAATGTTTAGCTATCCATCTATATACACATATCTTTATTATATATTACAGTAAAAATATTTGACTTTGTATGATTATTTGTTATTTATATTTTGCAGAAAAAATGTCAACAACATTTATTATTATTCATTTAAAAACTAAAAAGAGCGATTAAATTGGATTGATGTTAATTTCTTGTCTATCGTGCTTAACACGTGTCGGTTTGAACAGGTGCCTATATAAAGTACATGTACAAGTACTTTATATTTTAACCTGTCGAAAGAAAATTACTGCGCCCTTTGCGGATGTGGCTATGTGTGCTCGGGGGGTTTCCACGGCACCGGTCCGTACGGCGATTTACGGCCCGAGCGTACGGCCCTACGATTCCCTATCATTTCTTTATAAGATAATTTTCAGGCATGTAATAATCATTAGGTTATCTGGTTTCGCGACATTATTTAATGTCCTTTTTCAATATAGTGATATTTTGGATAATGCGGCAGTTGCCTATATGTTAAGGACAAAAACGTTCAAAACAAGTTCATTCAATTGCGCAAAGACAGTAAACATGTGAACCAAGAATTTTTGAACGGGATGTTACATATTTCATTCCAAAGAAAGTGAGTCAATTGATTGAACCCAAGTTATCCCCTGATAAGACACCGTCCCTGGCGATAACAACGATCGACAGCTCGACAAAGCTAGATTAAAGCGCAACTAACTCGCTGAAAATGGAATAGGCACAAATCTCTTTGACATGGATTCTTGGGCATGAAAAGGAAGATTTGGTAAATCATGGAACTCTTTGGCAGACTTTATTATTCCCTGTATTGTATCTGTATTATATTGCATGCAATAAGAGCACAATAATACATAATCCCAAAGTTAACCTTCATATATTCTTTTCTGCTAGGAAATCGTATTCATTAGTTACTCGGTATCCACAAATTATATTATAACCACAATCAAAATGCTCTTTTCATGCATTCATTGTAGCATAACAAGGTCGTAAACGACACTGTGTTTTAATGAAATAAATTATTTTTCTTACTGACAAATGAGCTAAAGAGAAAATATTAAGTAAAAGCCTTAAAATTTATAACGGTAAAATACGCGCCCAATAAACCTGTTTATATAATTGGGAAATCTTGGCATTACATGGGTAAAAAAGGCAACAATATATATGCTTGATTTAAAGTTTAACAGCTTTATATTGATTGCGAGCGAATAATCAGTGTAAAAACTATCACGGATACAAAAGCTCTGCTCCAACTCAAACAAAACGGTCGAAATTCAGGGCTTATCCCACAAAGTCCCAAAATGCCCTAGTTGAGAAATAACTAGATAAGGCTCCAAAGTTGAAGGAACGCACGGGGAAAAGGTTGAAGTCTGTGAAAATGGTATTTGCTCTCATATGAATTCAAGGATGTCGTGGTGGCGCAATATGGAAAGACCAGTTGCCGCCGTGTCAAGGATATACTAAATTGGTATAGGTAAGTGATGAAAATACTTAACTAATATAAGTTTAGTTACAAAAGATTTAGATAGGAAAAAAGTTTGATTGTTCCTAAAGTACACGTTTCCCAAATTACTAATAACAAACGGCAGCCGCGCAACGGGCACCCCATTTGGTTGAGCATTAGCCCTTTTATAAACAAAAAAAATACATTTCTCTTGAATGCATTTTACTTATCCCATGATAGCTAAAATATCAAGAAGTCGCCGTGCCACAGCCCAACACCAACCATGGACAACCGTGAGGCGCGCGTGTTGTACTTCGCAGTGTGGGCGCGGCAGGACACGATCCTCCAAAAGATGAAACCTTTGGACATGATGGAGTACATGGTGGGACGCCGCGTTATCAACTTCCAGGAACGCAAAGTCATTGATACCGAAGGACGCATTAAGGGAGATGCCAGATATAACAAGCTGCTGCTCAACCATCTCATGAAGAAGGATGAGGTAAGTGTGGGAACGTAGGGGAATCGAGGGCATGTTCTTTTTTGATACAATAAAGTAGGACTGAACATCGGTGAGGATAATAGAAGTCTATAGCATGCCATGCAGTATGTTTCCTTAAGCCAAAAGTGTATTCATATATACATGTGTCTCTGTTTTTAACCAGTGAAAATGGCGTTCCATTTTTGATCATCATTAAAATCTGTTTGCCATATATAATCTATTTCACTCCTAGACTGCTTTCAAACATTATATCATTTTTTTTTGCGATATTTTTTTTTCAAGTAAATCAACATATACATGTACAAATACAATCTTGGAAATAAAACAAAAGTAATGTTTTGTTAAACAGGTTACACCTGGAATCCTGTCGATATTCATGGAGGGTCTAGCAGAAAGGAAACAAACCTTATTGGCGAGGATGATTGAAGACAAGATGGAAGAATTCAAAATAGGACCATCAGATGGTTAGTACATGTATATAAGTTAATTAACTAAATCATAAGTAAAAAACTTGACTGGGTTAGTTGATTGGATACTTATAATACAGATAGTACATTAAACAGCAAGAAGTATAAGACAGTACAGTCAATTACGAAAACAGCTGCATTGAAAACCTACGAATACTTAGCATTTTATTTAATCCTACAGATTTCTTCAACAACCTGAGGAAGCTCTACGTCGACATATGGGCCGTACTGGCCCCAGTGCCAACAGATCAGTTCATCCTAAACTTAATCGAGAAAAGAATGTTCATGGAACCTGACTACACGGCCAAAATCAAGGACTATGATAAAAGCCGCAAGACGGCGTGGGGCGAAAACGACCGCAACTTCACGCGTTACAAGGCATATCAAGTGTCAGACTTCGAGAAAATATTTCAATACACGAATCGCGAGAAGGAAAACCCACGGTTAGTGCTCATCAAAGGTGATCCGGGTGCTGGTAAAACCACACTGTGTCGCTTTTACACCATCAAATGGGCACTGTCACGTAAAAACAATCTGAACACAACCATCATTAAAGACTCGCCCATCGCGCATTTCAAGGTCGTATTCTATCTACCGCTGAGTAGCTTCGGCAAATACGACAGCATCGTCGATATGTTGCTTGATCCGCACATGAAGTACTTCAATCCTTGGGATAGATACCTCATGGAGACGTACCTCGCCGATCCGTCCAACATGGATCAGACCATGTTCATCCTCGATGGACTCGATGATGTCACTTTGTCTGAAGACAGCGAACTGTCCAAGCTCATATCGGGTGAGCTCTACCCAGAAGCCAAAGTGATCGTGTGTAGTCGCCCTTATAACGCCTCTCTCAAACAAATCAAAATCGACCCTGACCTTGTGGTCAAGGTCAATGGATTCTCCAAAAGGAGTGCGACCAAGTTCATTCAAGCGGTTTTATGCGAGGATATGCCAAAGGAACGCTACGATTTCCTCGACCACAAATGCCTTCTCTTGAATACCGATCTTCATTTGAACCCGCTTTGCCTGAATCTCATGTGCTTCATATTCCAAAACCACTTGAAATTAGGCAAACTCCCCGAAGACTTTGATCTTCCACAAACGCGAACGAGGCTCTTTAATGCGTACTTCAAAATGATTTTGCGACTCCATCTCAAGAAATGGAACCGCATCAAGGAAGAATGCTTCTTCATCAAGAACCCTCTGTCCCAGGACGCCGACATTCCGAGCGACTTGAAACACATCATCTACGTGATGAGTCGACTCAGTTTCCTCGCCCTGGCCAACGAGAAGTACGACTTTACTGAGGAAGACCTCCAAGTCAACCTCCTCAGTAGTAAGACCCTCAAAGATATCGGTCTTGTCTGTGACATCTCTTCTGCGGGCGATAAACGCTACTTCTTCCGACACAAAATGCTCGCTGAGCATCTCGCCGGCATCTATCTGTCCATGGAAGGCTTCAGAGTTCCTGAATACACCAAGCGCCTAGAAAAAGGAGAGAAAGTCAGTCTCAGTGACAGACTCGGTACATTCCATAACATGGTAGCATTCGCGGCCGGTGTATCTTCGGTCTTCTTCAGAGAATTATGCAAATCAGCGACCGAACACTGCGTCGTCAAAGGACTGGCCGATAAAGACACGTTTCTACATCCCCACGATGCCGTGTTATTCCTTGAAACCCAAGATCCTACTGTCGCGGACGCGTTTGCAAAGTATCTGCTCGATGCCGAAACTGTGAATAAATACGAGGAGCAAGACATCGAGCCCACAGTCTACGAATGGGCCGCATCGTTGTTCTTCGTCGACAACATCAACTTCCACACGATCTGCGACATGTTCGAGCAGTTCTTTCACCTCAAGTTGTACCCACGCGAAATGCGAGAAGACGAGGAGACCGAGAGTCGCTACGAGGAATGCGTCAAGATCGAGACAGTACAGAAGCGCGTTCGCGGCAAATACCGCAACTACGAGAACATGGACTTCCAGCAATGCGGCCTGCTATTCACGGCGGCCGCGAGCGTCATGGTGTTCCAGAATATCAAGAGCATCATCATCGATGATGGTATTGATGGTCACAGCAGTGCCTTCCTCCAGCTCAAAGACGTCGTCTACTCCTTTCCTAATGTCGAAGAGGTCGAACTCAGGCGCGTCAACCTTTATTCGACCGAACACAGGATCGGCTATTTGAAGGATCTCCTAGGTGAGCTCGATTTGGGTGATTTAGACGCAGACGATGATGATCTTTCAGCTGAGCGCCATCCAATCAGAACCATCGCCTTCGACCAAATCAGTCCCAATGAGTCCGTCGTGCGCGACCTGAGAGCGCTCCAGAACGTTCAAACAGTGCAGGTCATGGGCTCTCAAATCCCGGAATCCGGATTCGAAACGCTCGCCGCGGCTATTAAAGCGACGCCACATATGAAGAGCCTTGGTATCAGTGGCAACAACCTAGGATGGAGCGCTATGGCGTTGCTTCAGGCTCTGGCACTACAACCCGAGTTAGAAGAGCTCTACCTTGCCAACTGCTCACTCAAAGACGCCGCCGAACCATTGAAAACGCACATGGCCGCGGGTACAATCAATCGCATTACGAGTCTGAGGAAACTCGATATCTCCGACAACAGTCTCACTCATCGCCAGTTTCCTGTTATTGACTACTTCACAACGGGCAACCTTAAAACGCTTAAGCTATCCGGAAATCACTTCGGTGCAGCTGCGGTGAAAGTTCTAGATAGCTTGGCATCACATGATACAATTTCCGACCTTCACATGAACGACTGTGCCCTCGATAGTGCCACAGAAACACTTCAAGAAGCTCTAAGCAACAAAAGTATCAGCAAGATGAATAATCTCAAGAAACTGCAGCTGAAAACCAACTGGCTGGAAACGGGTATCATTGACATCATCGATTACTTTTCAACCAATAAAATCACCGTGTTGCATTTGAGTGAAAACCCACTGGGTGAGTCGGCCGTAGACCTGCTCTACGTGCTCGCCGAAATGGGCACCGTGATGGAACTGCACCTGGACAACTGTAACCTTGACGACGCCGTGTCCTTGATCGAACAGGTCACAGCGACGGACTGCGAGAACCGCCTGCCCCCGCTCACCACTCTGCAAACGCTGAACCTCTCCGACAACGGTCTGAAACAAGACTGCGCACCTTTAATCAGCTACTTCGTCACCAAGCGAATCAAATACCTCGACGTCAGTTTGAACCCGTTGGGCGCTGCAACGGTGTTTCTCCTGGATCGCCTCTCCAAATACGACTACGTCCGCGATCTGAATTTGAAGAACTGTGATCTGCAGAGTGCCGTTGAATCGCTGAGTGAAGCGATGGAAGCAAATGCCATTCAGCGATTACACAGACTGAAACTGGTTAATTTATCGAGCAATTTCCTCGAGTACTTGTCCAAAGGCAGGCCTAATAAGACGTTTGAGGAGTACTTCTCCACGAATGAAAAGTTGAAATATATAAAACGATAAAATAAACCTGAATAAATCATAAGCCATACATGGGTAGAATCTCGGTGAATTGACACGTGATTTGGATACGGAAAAAAAATGCAATATTTTATAAAGTAATAGTTGCAGTGTCTCCTTAGCCAGTAAAAGGCATTTGAGATATAGGCCTGAATTTATATTGTATTCGTGTGTGTAGGGAATTTTATTCGTGAAGATTTACATAGAGTATACTTTGCATTTATATATGATATAATATACAGATTGATTGCAGTTTACACAAAGGATTATCAGGGTGACATTTCCAATCATACCACGATATATAATCTTGGTCTGGGGAAAATCTTCACAGAATAAGTGGCAAATACCATTGATAATCCGAGCACATAAGGTTATCTGTAGGTAATCCATTATTTAAGATTCGGCAGTGCGAGTAAGCAGTCTTTTATTGCAGTATTAAGTGTGTTGCATAACTGATCCAAGTTACGTTTGTGGTGTACCTATTTAGTCAACGTTTAAGATTATACATGAATATTTGCCATAATTAGGTTTTTTAAATTAAAATAATTGTGCCCTTTTCTCATTATGATACATTTATAGTCTATTGCACATTATATATACTGTATATTCAACATGTCAACGTTTAAATGTGATATTATCAAGCTAAGAAATCGACCGATGTAGTGGACGCGTCAGTCGATCGGATAACAAAATTTAAATATTGATACTGGATGTATAGGTATGCATTAAGCCGCATTATGGCTTGTATGAAATGTTAACTTAATGTTAAATATTTTCTTATTGCTATCAATATTCAACATAATGCCAAATATTTTCTAATTGAGAACAATTAAGCATATTTAGGCTTGTTTTCTTTTAAATATATACCATTTGTCTGAAATAAGGAGTATTATGAAATCAAATATTGTTATGGTCCAACCATTGTTACGTCATATAATACTACGAAGAATGCATGATAGATTATTTAATGCTCTAATGAAATTAAGAGATAGTCTTGTTAGTCATGGCATTTACATGTAGATCATTGATGATACCGGTATATATTTCTTTCTAGGAATGTTGAATATTTGATATTTGTGATTACAGCTACATCATACTAATAGATATGATAGCAATTACATATTAGTTGCATGTAAACATTAATGCAAACAATTATTAAATTTGATTTTAATGAAAAACACAATCAACACTCAACAACGTGCGACAAATGCAAATTATTATATACATGTATTATTATCGTATAAGAACAGCTATCACATCTTAAATTAGAATCAATATATTGTACTCATAAAATACGATAAATGAATTCGTTTTACAGTATTCGGACACATCTCATTGCGAGTAGCAAAATATAATACCAGGCTTTCATTTCTATATAATTAATTGAAAACATATTTTTTAAGTCAAATCGAATACTAAAGATATACATCCAGTTAACCAATTATGCGGACGATAATGTCTATTTTAAAACCCCGGATTATTGATTCGACACGAATCAATAAACTGCGGGTTTCACATCGGAATTTACAGAAATCAGTTAATGATTCAACCTCCGACTCATAATAAACCATTTCTAGTATTTGTAACCGAAACTTTATGAAGATGGTTAAAGCCGAAATTTTTAATGGAGCAAACCCAGTTGTAATACAAATAAGCCAAAAAAAAAAAAAAAAAAACATCACAAACGAACCTCTGCAGCTGAAGCTGTTTCTTCCGTGTTCCAGTCAGTCTAAAAACCGAAACAATGTTAGTTTACTTCATCCAACGCGTAAAATCAACAATCAACACCTAACAAGTAGATCAGTGAAACTGATTAAGTCCTCCGCTACTTCAGCAACAGTTGAAAATTGATTTTAAAAAATGGAAATCAAATTAGATCATCAACAAAAATCCATCTAAGGATTGTCTTTCTCACAACGTCTTTCTCACAACGTCTTTCTCACGACGTCTTTCTCACAACGTCTTTCTCACAACATTTTTCTCACACCCTTTTATTCACAACGTCTTTCTCACATCGTCATTCTCAAAACGTCTTTCTCACAACGTATTTCTCAAAACGTCGTTCTCACAACGTCTTTCTCACAACGTCTCTCTCACAACGTCTTTCTCACAACGTTTTCCTTACATAATCGTAGTCCTCAAAACATCACGATATATGATTAATCTTTCTAAATGTGCCAAGTCACCAAAACTACTATTTTTCAAAATATCGCAATATTTCCTATTTTCAAGATTTTTCAAAAATAATACGCCTAAGTACAGCTCCGATATATGTTCGTTCCATGTGCCAAAGGAAAACAAAATCCATCGAGGGATGAGCGAGCACTCGTCCGTACAAAATACCATCAATAATCACGCTAAGTCCCAAAAATCACCATTTTTAAACAAATCGCCAAAATTTAATTTTTGAGATTTTTCAGAAATAATACGCCTACGCACAGATCCAATATATGTTCGCTCCATGTGCCAAAGGAGAACAAAATCCATCGAGGGATAAGCGAGAACTCGTCCGTACAAACTACCATCAATAATCACACTAAGTCCCCAAAATCACCACTTTTAAACAAATCGCCAAAATTCCAATTTTTGAGATTTTTTCAAAAATAATACGCCTACGCACAGCTCCAATATATGTTCGTTCCATGTGCCAAAGGAGAACAAAATCCATCGAGGGATAAGCGAGCACTCGTCCGTACAAACTACCATCAATAATCACACTAAGTCCCCAAAATTACCATTTTTCAAAAAATCGCCTAAATTCCAATTTTTGAAAAATTTCAAAAAATAATACGCCTAAGCACAGCTCTGCAATATGTTCTTTA
>LQRL01077993.1:14775-25038 GCA_001703475.1 Hydroides elegans | reverse complement strand
ACATATGATAATTAAGGAAAAATGTTGCATTTTATGGTCTGCTAGCTAGCCATATATGAACAGATATTCGGGCCTTAAAGGAAGTTATATAAGAATATTCATAGATTAGTACGCGTTTCGGAATATTCGTTAACGTTTTAGACTAACATAACATTTTTGTTCGTTGAGTGCCCCTGATAAAGGGAGGAGGTGTTTTGATGGTATGTTGTTATGCAATCACAACTGGTTAGAGAAGCCCATACTCTTGCTTATATTCCTTCCTTTCCGCCGACTCCCTTAGTTACTTACTGGACACCAACAAATACACACCTACTTCGGATGATAGCTCGGGCCAGGATGACATTGAAACCTAAGTGACTATTCTTAACGGCATGTTACATATTTCATGTGTCAGCAACAATTGATCTAGTATATACTATTACGAGGACAGCGACTTGGGTTTTTGTAGTGGCCAAAATCATTACGGGTTCGGTGGAAAATAAAAAAGACCGAACATATGATCGAATGCTGAAAGAGTTGTGGATATCTGGGACGACTAAATGAAGATATGAAAAAGACTGGAAATATGATGAATTGCGAGTGTTTCTATTGAGTGAATCATGCAAAGTTATTGAAAGAATTGAAGGACCTCTCGGTTTATATCCACCCAATGCATATATAACACTTTTCTTTTAAAATTATAAACTTATATTATTTGGGTTTGCAAAAAAACAGCCATCGCATTCTTTATTGCATAAGGGTGCGGTCATCGGGCAGCGGCAAATATACCACAGACTTTGGATTAGATATAGTAAACTCTGCGGCATTGCGGGCCGCAGAGTTTTTGTATGCTGTATAAGTGATAAGAAATCTATGGGATTCCAAGGTTGTGAAAAATCAATTGTATTTTTTTTGTCAGGAAATAGAAATTTTATATGTACATTTTATTACGTTTTATGTCTGCATACTATGTTATATGAAGTTGATATTCTATAAGATTCTTGTATTTATGTATTTTGTGGACCTTGTGTGTTTACTGTTCTGATACATTGTGTTTTGTGAATATGATTCATGGTCCTGAATACAGAAGGGTATAAAATGTTTTGGAATCTAGAACATTATAGAACGTTCTAGACCGATATGTAACATAGTAAAAATATGGCTCGGATTTTGCTGTTGTAAGTTCCGACCCAGGAGGGCTTCGGCTGTTCGGAAATTATTGGAATCATCAATTGAAAAGAGTGAAAGAATACAATAAGTAATAAAATGATCTGTGTGATCCGAGAATAGAATTCAAATAAAATGTAGTTGAAGTTGTTATGAATTGAATAAAGTGGGTATTGGATATAATAAAGATGTGCTTTGGAGCTTGTGGCGTTTTATTCGGAATCTAAACAAACAAGTTACATTACGATTGTACCACGATGGGCGTTCCACAACAGAGGACATCATTAAAAGGGCATTTCTAGCTGTTTATTGACAATTTTTCTTATAAAAAATCAATATCTACGATTCAAAAGGTTGACCACCCTTGATATAAAATGGTTTGATTGCTATATATTTATATCCAATAAATTAATAATTAATAATATGACCATATAGAAACGTATATATAGGTGTTTTTTGGGGGAAATAAAAACAATTGTCATAAATATAGCAAAAACAAATCGGTCAAACATTAACCCCCTACCAATTATTCTTATTTTTTTATTCTTGATAGATATATAATGTTCAGCATTATTTATCTAGAGCGACTTCCTGTTCGTCGCGTCGCATATGTTAATATTGATATTGTGATGGTTGAGATCCAATCAATTATGATGTAAGACCCAATGCTTCTTCTTAAGTGGCTTAAATGCTACCCTGTTCCCGGTTTCTCGTATAAAGACTTTGGCACTTTATGTTCATAGTAAATTTAAGGGATGTGGGATGGAAACCAGTGGTATACAAATATATATTTTGTAGGAAATCTATTTTGCTGGCGATTCATTTTTCTCAGAACAAAATAAATGTCATTTGAAATATCAATTTTTATTGAAGAAATTATCATTTACAAGTTGGTCATCAATCAAATCCATAATCAATAATAGGACGCACAATATCGGTCAGTTGCATAGTCCTGATGTATAAACAGCGTTTAATTATATTTTATTTTTATATTCTTTAAAGTTTGATTCTAAATAAAGCTCAACATATGTTTTAAACATTTTATTAGTATACGTAATAATTTGAAACTTTTCTGGCTTGAATAATTGAATTTCTTTTAAATTGTAGATTTTATTGAGTTTACATGCAACATTTTTAGGAAACAGCTCTTGGAATGATCTTCATACATGTTAACATACGCAAATCGCTATATATATATATGTTACAAGGTAACTATTCGTTTTAGGGCAAGTATACTTATCCTATTGTTTCAGTGCAGGTATACTTACCCTGTTGTTTGGCCTTCAACAAATTAAAGATACACTAAATTGATATAATCATGTGAGTTATTCATTTGAGTGAGTTGAAGGTTTTGCTTTGATTAGTGTGAGTTGAGCTTTTCATGTCTTATTGCAATTTCGTTGATAATTATTGATTGCAATTTGAAATTGATGGTTCGGTCATTACAGATAAGCGATGATCTAAGAGCGGATTATTATTTGGGGCTTAGTGAGTCGAACATTTTGCCTAAGTGAGTAGAGCGTTTCGCTCTGGATCAGTAAGTGGAACATATCGTGCTTGCTATTCGCTCGTACGTGATTCATGAGCTGACCTTTTCAAACCAAATCATTGAGTTGAACGTTTCATTTGTTATCAGTGAGTTGAATGTTTTGAATGAGATTATATTTCTAGAAAATAAACCGCTTGGAAATTAGAAATTCATCAAATATCAAGTGTTGATAAGTAAAATATAAGGGAAATGATTAATTCAACGTGAAGTTAAGGTTTTCGTTTATAAATGCATTGATTTTAATATGCGTTTTCATTCATTTTAGTGTTAATGATATTAAATAGATTATTTGAATGTTAACTAATATAAAGAATGAAGGCATCGGAAATATTGACAATTTGTGAAACTATTCATTAATTTATTATGAATCTTTATGCAATGAAATAAAAGGATTTTACTAGGTGTGTGCATCTATAGAAGAACTTATTCTAATATCATTTCATAAATATATACATGATACTTCACTATTAGTCCCTCAGGATCAACTCCCAATCATGTAAAATGTCATTGATTTTAAATTGCAATTATTCTTGAGTCAACAAATCTGAAACTACATACATCAAAGTCAAACACCACTGTTTAATGTTTTCAATTTAAAATCACTTACCCTAGGGCAAGTGTACTTGCCCTTACCGAATAGATACCCTATACCATATATCTATATTCAAAGTTTCAAAGCTATTGTCAATACCAATTAGTAAACCTAATATTAGCGATGGTTGTCACTGTTTGTATTTAACTTATTGTGATACATCTCTATCAATGTTTTTGATTTATTACTCAATTTGAGCCTATTTTTGTCTAACTTCTTCTCATAATTCCACGCCTAATGCCCATAAAATATTTCGTTTCAAACATTATCTTGATATTTAATTGATATCAATTAAATATCAAGATAAAGTTTGAAGCATTTCGTTTGTTTCATTAGTAATACCACATTGTGACACTGCCTTATCAATTAAGTATTGACATTGCGATCCGAATTATAAATACCGGAAATCCATTGGGTTAAGGTGATTTTTTTTCTGGATTGACTGTTTGTATGATGTCATAAGCAGCCCAATATGATATTGTTCTATTGTTGGTAATATATACATATATACTAATTCAACTTTAATGTTGTAACACAGCTTTCACAAATTTAATATTTTTCGTCATAAGTTTATTCTCTATTGCGGGCTTGACAAAAAGTTTATATTAACCGTTGAACGGTACGCCGAGACAGAATTGTAGTTAAAACCCTTTCGACGATCACGTGCGTAAACGGGAATGCGTTTGATAGTTTACCAGGATCGTCTAAAACAATAAAAACTGGTTTTAGTCTTTGAGCAGAGGAGGTTAGTTGGAGCTTTTGTCTTTGGAACAGTTGGTCATGTTCAGAAACGCAAATTAATCAACTCTTGACAGAAACTTCATTATTTTATATCTTCACAGATTCAATATACATGTTCATTTTCATTTCAAGATTAAAACCGTATTTCAATGGAAGGAATTGATTTTCAATCAATATTTCATGTGAATAAGCTGATTGTGTTTTATTATATGATTTCGGGTTTACTATTTTTCTTTTTTTATTACGATGATATTTTAATGTGTTGTCCAAACCCCTTGTATTATCTGCAGATACATAAAAGTGTAAATTAAAAGTAAAAAAGAAGAAAATTTGATAAAAAACCGAGAACTAAATAACCAACATTTTCGCCTTTTATTTATATCTTGAAGTTTTTTTACTTCTTCTGAAAATTAACATTTTTTTCGGGAATGTTTTAGTTAATGAATTTGTTCATATAAAATAATTGACTAATCGAATCACAGTATTGATTGCTATCTTTGACCAATGCTAGCATAAGTAAATCATACTCAAACACATATTTGTACATAGTTTTATTGAGTATTAAAACGTTCATCAAAATGAGAAAAAATAAAATACATCAAAATATATCACATACATAATTTAAATCTTAATCTTGACTTGACTATAACATAATTGTTGTTATATGGTTAGGACAAAGACTTCTATATATCATATATTATTGTCAATGATATCATAACTCTAATCCTAATCCTGAATCATACCCATTCCATGAATTGCCATAATTTGGAGATAAAATTAAGACAAAACTTGCACAATGACCCTTATTTTTTCAGATCCTGTAATTGCATAACTACTTATTTATGACATTAGAATTTACCACAACTAAACCCATAACATTTCGATGGACTTATCCGATGAAATATTTGATAACGCGCATAAAACAACCAATTGATATTCATATTTACACAAATACATATGATCTAATTATATTTTTTAAATATATATATAGAAAAACTCTTATTGAATATAATTTATCTGCGTGTGAAATCATTTTACCAAACGCATCTCAATTATGAAATTCAATTATCGGTAGCCTATCTGTTAACATCACAGTAAACCAAAACCTTCTTTAGACACATATTATGGTCGTTTGAGCAATGAGTGTTTCGGAATGAAAATTAAAGTTTATCAATAAATCATTTATTACATTTCAGAATGAAAGAACATTGGATGGTAACCGAAAGAACCGCTAAATCCCCAAGATTAAACCCCCCTTTTTTTGCCCCTGACGCAGCGTATGTTGTCATTGACTCGACCATTTCAGGCAATGTTAGATTTCGCTGGTTACACAGATTAACGCTAACATACATTCATTGGGAACTCCTTACATTCATTTAATTTACCCAATAAGATAATTCTACTCAATCAAATACAATGTTTAAATTCTTATCTAGAACATCAATTGTCCTCTCAAACATTATATTTTGGCATTTGGTTTCATTTTAACCTTTAAATATACATATTTATGACATGTGCTTCAAAAATGCATAATAAATGAGTTATAAACACTGAATAAACTTGAATATTGTACATTGATAAATGAAAAAAAAAAAATGGTGGTAAATTGACAAATAACATTTAACTATATTAACAATAAAACATATTCCATTGCTGATCAATGACTATTTCGACAAATCATTCAGTGTCCAAACAAACATTGCCAGTGTATTCTTAGATAGACTATATTTGTTCTTTATTGAAAACGTCCGTCCGGTTATAGATGTTCACGAATATCTGCAGTTTAAATTTGTAATTTGACCATCTATACAGATTTGCTTTAAAATCCGAGATCAGGACATTTGATCTGATCAAACGACAGCAACAGGCTGAGTAGCAAGAATATGGCATACATGACAAACATGGCGATGCCCATGCCTTTGTTCATTTGCCACCTGAAGGCCGCGATCAGCACAATGAGAATGATGAGCATAGCAAAGAGGAGCATCACGGAGCAGAGCATTCCGCTGCTGTCCACGTCATACGACTCATTGTAGATGATACCGTAGAGTAGCCATGGCAATGGCAAGCTGAAACAAAACACACACAAAGGCTTTATAGGATGGGGCATCAGATGAACGGGCAGCAAGCAGTGAAAAGCTTTTACAAAAGGAAGGGAAGCGGGGGCTTTTGTACTTAATGAATCACATAGCAGGAGTACCCAGCGATTTATTCTGTGAAATATCTATTCTTTTCAAATATCTATCTTGCTGGCATTTTCACAGAACAGAATAGATAAAATATTGTGTGTCAAATCTTTCGTATTTTCCTGGCATTTTATACGAATAAAACCGAAGTCATAAATACGTCATAAATAGCCTATACAGTTGTTGGTTTAACGAAAAATGGAATTAAAACATAGCATTATCACCGTTATGCACTTGTACATATTAGATATACAGAACAAAGGCCAAAAGTAAGGTTTTGATATCTTTGCATTCAATCCACGTTTCTGTATATTAACGTTTTATTCTGCTGGCAAAGTTGTGAAAAGTTGCTGGAACGACATTTTCTTTGTTTCTGGCTGGCAAATTAAGAATAAAAGCATTCAATAAATATAAATGATTATCGGGTTTTAAGTTGTTTAGAATTTGATTCAGGCCAAATGCAGTAAAACGAGACACGATTTCGAAAATGACCCGTTGGGTACTCCTGACATAGCAACATATCACTGACATATTGTATGATGGTGTGACATATATTGCTTTACTGCAATATAATATATATAGACGTTCAATGACAGAGGCAACTATGGGGCAATGATGAGTCGCACATTAATTAAGATACGATATTGATAAGTTAATCAGCAAAAAAGCAACGTTCGGGACATAGTCTATTCAAATGGAACTTGAGTCGAGATTCCAGGGGTGCTTCGCTATTTGCTTTTAATCTATAGGCTACGATTGACATATTGCAGCCGCTGTGATTCGTGACATCAATTAATTTTCTCAGTTTTTTTTTGTTAGTCGTCAAAACAATGATTGTACTTACAGTGGTGCATATCAAATATTAATGGGATCAATCTCTGCTATTGACGTCAAAACGTTGTGACAAAATGTGACGACAGGGACACACCCTTTCGATGTTGCAATTTTGGTGTGAATATATTATATGTATACCAGGACCCGTATTGGTAAAGTAGTATTATACCTTAAAATGACTGGTATTGTAAAATCATCAACAGACTCAGGTCATTGACATTGTTCGAGGAACGAAGGAACCAATTCAGTAATCACATATGCATATATTGACAAATTTCAATATTAAAGGCTGAAAGAGGTCTCTTTGATTTGTATGATAATTTCAAATAATATGTCAAATATACACATCAATACAATTAAAAACTAGATGATGTGCTCCTAAAAAGCACAATTATCTGCAATCTATTCTTTTACTATATATAAATAATATGTTCTTATAATTATTATTTTATCGATAACTAAAAGAATAAGATCCAATTTAATGTTCAGTATTTAATATGATCTAGCTAAAGATCAATATGTAGGCAAAATATGCATAGCTACTTTCTTAGCTTTATAAAATAATTAAGTCACAAAATAGATGCCATATTTAATATAACCTGGAGTTCCAATAATTTGCTTTAAAGCGAAGTGAGATAGTCTACTGCACAGTGGACACAACGAGTATTGATTATGTGTCACTGTCACATGCAGTGCTTTTATATAGCGAGCCTTGATTGCTGACGTCAATGACGTGTGCAGTATAAATGAGACACACCTCTAAATGAGCCAATTAGAGGGCAGGGATTCCACTCAGTGGTTTCAGCAAGGCGAAGAAAAATGACATTTCGATTTAGGGGTGGGTGTCTTAAAAGTTAAATATCTTCTAAACCATTTATCAAATCGTTTTCTTAATACCCTATGCTCCACCTTTGATAGTTATTTTATATTATTGTATATAAATAAGGGTAGGTCATGATTCGTTACATATAGAAAATCGATTCACGGGAACAAATTCAATATAATCGAGTGATTGCAATACCTGCATATTTTCGTAAACGAAAAGATTGCAGATAATAAATCATAGAATCATAAATTACATTGACAATACTCACCCGACTGAGACGTCAAATATGTTGCTTCCCACAGAACTCGAAATCGCCATATCGCCATAGCCTTTCTTGGTGACAATAACGCTGGTGATCAAATCGGGCATACTGGTTCCGGCGGCTAGGAATGTCAGCCCCATGACCTGTGCCAATTACAAGACAGGGGTGAGGCAAGTATAATATAGTTGTTAGCGGATGAACAAAATTAACAATAGTTTATCGTTCAGTAGGTCTCTAGCAATATGAATCGAGCAAATTATAAGACATAGGTGAACGGGTGTATAATTATATACATGTGTAGACTCTATATGTTTTGTAGATCAATAAAATTAACAGCATCTTACGAAACGTATACGACAAAGCGTCCATTTCAATTAGTAGATCCCCTGATAAACTATGTCAATTAGAAGCGAGAATCGGTTGCGGTCATATGAAAAGCATCATAAATAAACTTTAAACCTCAATTTCTTCAAAACTTCAATACCAATATATCTGAAAATTTTATGGAGTCTAGGTATGTTATTAGAAAGTACAAAGTTAAATTTACAGAACGTTACTATTAAGAGTAACTCATTGAGTAACAATAACATGAAGCATGGTGACGTTCGAATTGAGAATCTATTGCGGTCAGTCGTAATAATAGGGCCATACTACTAGTCTAATAGTACTTATACATAGATTTTATTGATCACTTGTCATCCTCAATATTCAATATATATATAATCTATGTTTTAGCTAGGCTCATTGGTCTCATCGTGTACTGTGATTGTGACTGACCGCAATAGATTCTCAATTTGAACGACAAAATATTTTAAAACTCTATTGCTCAGTGTTTATTTTTCAATGGAATGATTTGCAAATTTATTATTATTTTGTCCAATTACATACCTAGACGACATAGAATTTTCAGATATATCGATACAGCAGTTTTAATCAAATTGAGGTTCAAAGTTTATTTATGATGCTTCTCATATGACCGCAACCGATTCTCACGTCTACTAATTCAATGTACCAACAATTTAACGGATGGCGAAAATTAACAACATAATCTCAGACAAAAGAATTCTGCGTCACAATGCTCCTTGTCATTCATATGCTGATATCCTTTTGGCCTTATTTAAAATACCAAGCTTTTATTATCATTTAACATTAAATCTTCTAGATCAAATTCATGATGCATATATCTATGGAAGTGGGCGATTCAATGTCATAATCGGGAACATGTATTGCAAACTTATAATTTGATTTGACCCCATGTTACATTTTCGAAACCAAATAGAGCATATACAATGAAATATATAGGTACCAGCTTCCCTATGTATATCCTATACGAAATTGTCATTGCGTTCATAACGGTTCCTTTGATATATTGTCCATCAGGCATCACGCAAACCCAACCCGATTTGGACGCAGATGCCACTAACAAAGTTCTTTGCCCTTATTGTAATATGATAGTGTATAATGCTATTGATGAGACGTCATCAGTTCTGCTACTACCCACTCGGCAAGACGTCCACGGACGTTGAGAGGACGCCCTACTTTGGGCCCGTATGAAAGTTTTCTGGACGTCCTTGTTCGTCGCGGACGTAGAAAAGACGTTGCATCGACGTCTCGTCCGAATCGGACGTAGTAATTACGTTCTACGGACGCCGGGACGTAAAAGGACGTCCTGAAAACTTTCATACGGGCCCAAGGTAGGTCGTCCTCTCAACGTCACGTCCGAAAAAGACGTACTAAGGACGACCTTTGCCGAGTGGGTAAATGCCTATAAACTTTCAGTTTCAATAGATAGACATGTGCCTCAACTATAATCAGAGTTTTGCTTTGCTTTCGCATATGATATGCATATATGCTTATATTAGGAAAACTCCTTCACGAGATTTTGTTTAGCATCTCTTACTCGATTCAACATATTCCATACATAAGGATAAGCATTTTATTTAAAAACAAGGACCAAAAGTTACAGCTGCCGTTTATCAAAATGCATGTTCACGATCGTTTTACAAATGTTTATGTGAATATGATTTAAAACGCGGAAAGCATTACAAGTTAGTGAACTCAATAAAATGTTTTCTCTTGCTCTTTACATTTACACACAAACCATTACATTTGACATATGAAACAATT
>LQRL01077975.1:0-10884 GCA_001703475.1 Hydroides elegans | reverse complement strand
AGTAGATCTCGAGGTTGACCTAGACAAAATTCGAACAGAAATTATTTTTACGGCTATGTTATCCTGAGATATTCCTGTTTTACCAAAAAAAAGTCCCATTAGAACTAACGGGCGGAAATGCGAACAAAATCGAAAAATCCAAAATGGCCGCCAGAAAAAAATTAATTTTCAGAGTCCACTCTCTTAACTCTTGTATATAACACGATTTTCATATTTATTATATCTAAAACATGTTTCTATATGTTATTACAATGTTTTCGAACATAAAATGCACAATTAAAATCATTTGTAAATATATAATGTATTTTAAAAAGATTAATTGATGTATCTTTTTTGCCGAAAAAATTATACTTTATATATTTCTTACCAACATCCTATTTAAACGTAGCATGGTGCTTAAACATAATTTAGGTGTTTAGTTGTAGTATTACAACTTCATAATTGTCGAAAATAAACACAAATTACAAGCATTAAACATAAGATACCTATATAGATATATATTAAAATGCATATTTATATATTATATGCCATATACCGTAATTACCGGTGTATAACCCGCACCGGTGTATAACCTGCACCCCTTGAAAATCAAGAATTATGTTTTGAAATCCGGTGTTTAACCCGCACCGGTCTATAGCCCGCACCCAAAATTTATCATTTTCCGGAAATTGTAAATGTTACCATATAACCCCATGCAAAAGCTTTGTATATGCTGATAGTAATTCCTCCCTTATGAAGTCCGTACAGACATAGTAAGATACTAAATTAAAGATTTTAACCGATATTGTATCGATATTTTTTTGTACAAAATGGAATCCCATTTTACATGAAAATCCAAACATCAAGCGTTTTATGTTTTTAAAATCGGTGTATAACCCGCACCGTTGTATTACCCACACCCGGGTGTTTTGTTTGTAAAATCGGTGTATAACCCGCGGGTTATACATCGGTAATTACGGTAAGTGTTTTCTATGTAGAAGACCAAAATGACGGAAATAGCTAAGGTTACCAAGGCGACCACGGTGGTTTGATCGTCATATGGAGCACAATTTATGTTGGAGGCACAATGAAAAAGCTTTGATTAAAATGTGAAAGCCATACAACTAAAACTGTTTGAGGAAATGGAATCAACAACATATAGTTTTTAACTATATAAAAGACCAAATTGGCGGTTTTTGCGAAGTCCACCCTGGTGACCACAATTGTTCGATCGTAACACATGCCACAATTGATTTTGGAGACACCATAAGAAAGCTTTGGTTAATATTTGAAAGCTGTATTACCAAAAATGTGGGAGGAGATAGGTTCAACAACAAATAGTCTTTTACTGAATAGAAGACCAAATTGGCGATTTTTGCGAAACCCACCCTGGCGACCACAACGGTTTGATAGTAATATAGAGCACAATTTATACTGGAGACACCATAAACTAGAAGGTCAGTGACCTTGGATCCCCGTGAACTTCAACAATTCGTAGATGCAGAATGGTCAGTTTTTGCTAAAATTAAAAGAGTAACATCTTGCATCATCGCTTACTTCGTTCTGAAGACAACTCTTGAACTGACGAGACCAGTTGGCAAAAGTATCCTCAATTTATAAATTAAAGAAAATAGGCTTTTATAAGCAAGGGCTCACATAGCACATCCAAAATGATTTTGAGAGGCAACTGACACGGCCAGTGAAGCAAAAAGATAATATCATTACATTAAATTATGCTTATATAAGCACAATGGCTTATATAAGCACATCCCACATACTTTTGAGACACAGCTGACAAGGCCAGTGAAACAAATATATCATTTTACTTACATAGAAAATATGTATATATACGCACGATTACTTTTGTAAGCCAATTCCAAATACACCAGGCTCCCCAGATATGTGTTAATACTTCTCTTTTATTTTTTGACCAGGCCAATCTAAGATTATAGGTTTGAGACTCGTCTCCGGCCAAAATGTTGAATAATACGTTAAAAGTGTAAATGATATTGAGGCCATTATGACACGATGTCTGCATAAGGTTAAAGTTCCAGCAAGATCATATGGCGAAAAAAACGCAAGAATCATATTGCATTCTCGCTCATTTCGTTTTAAAGGCAACTGACAAGACCAGTAAGCAACATTTTGATTAATTTTGAATTTGATAAAATATGCTTATATAAGCATGATTACTTATAAAGGTACATCAAACATGCTTTAGTACGGACACTGACGAAACAAGTGAAGTAAAACATCAATTTATATTTAGAAATATGCTTATATAAGCAATTATGCTGATATAAGCATGATTGCTTATAAATATGCTTATATAAGCATGATTGCTTTTAAAATCACACCAAAATGCTTTTGGATGGCACCTGACGAGACAAGTGAAGAAAGAACATCATTTCACTTATCTAAAGAAAATAACATGGTTATATAAGCATATTTCCTTAAATAAGCACATACCAATGCAAAAGGCCCCCAACTGGCGAGACCAGCAACGCAAATTTAGATTTTTAATGAATTTTATTAAGTATGCTTATATAAGCATGATTGCTTATATAAGCACATACCACGTACTTAAATAATAATATCCTATATTATCACCCACATTTCCTCATCTGAATATGAAAATTTCGCTACTTATTAAATTGTTTCAAAATCGACAATTTTCAACCGATCGCGATGACATTATGGCGAGGCTGGACTTCAGACCTTGGTTTATATGTGTATTTAATTAAAAATCTCTATCTCAATTCCTTCATACCAAACTCGCGTGCACAAAGCACTTAACATCGGGTGAACTGGTTAAAATCGCAATTCTTAAAGTGCTCCCGATTCGACCATTTTCATTCGATTCAGATAAAACCGTAAAGAGGCACAAATTCAGACCTTGGTTTATATGGGTATAAAATTTCAAAACTCTAGCTCAGTTGCTTCATACCAAACTCGCGTGAACAAAGTGCTTGGCATCTGACAAAAGTTTAAAATCGACAATTTAAGAGTGCACCAGAAACGACAATTCTTAACCGATTGAGATAAAACCTTGACAAGGCACGATTTCAGACTTGGAGGCACAACTTGGTTTATACGTGTATAAAATTTCAAAGCTCTAGTTTAACTCTTTCATAATAAACTCGCGTGCACAAAGAACCCTATATCACGGCTGTTTATTTATGCCTAAATCGTCCACTTTAGTTTTGTTGAGCCATCCCAACCCCGCTGTAATGCTGCAGATCCTTAAGCCGATTATGCTACTCAGTCCCCATTTAACGCTATGTTAAAAGCTAGATAAATTGGTAAAAATTGCATTTTTAAAACATCATTTTGAATATGTTCCCAACTATAAATTTGCCTAATTTTTTAAATAATGAAAGAAAATATCTATAAACATATGTTGGAGTTTCCAGATCCTTGCTGTCGAAACTAAAACTTATTGAATTTTGCTGTTGAAAAAGGATGATTTTGCAACAAAATTGCTCATTCATATAGCGTTTTGTTTTCATCACTAGTTTACTGTAATAAATTATAAAGTTTTGTAATTAATAGTATGGTTTTAAAAAGCATCAAAGGGGGATTATCTTTTCATCATACTTGCATAGAGGCCAATTGAACTGACCAGTGATCTATTGACTTAATCCGATGTTCTTTTAACCTTTGAACAGTTGTCTTTTGGCTTTGTCTAATCCTCCCTGTCTTATACGCAAAAATCAAAATCTTACTGTTCATCGATGTTTCATCTTTGAACTTATTTAAATTTTACCAGTGTCACTTTGAGATCCAAGCAAAAGCAGTTATAATGTGACCAGTGCAAATGCCAATATTCATATAATTTATTGTCCCGTATTTGTATTAAACACATTCAAAGACAGAGATTAAAATTTCATATTTAAAAAAATATATATGAATATTTACAACGTTCAATTTAAAGAAAAAATATCATAACATTAAAACAAACTTATCAATTTCCTTCAGTACAAATATATATCATATTAAGGGTGGACGGAGAAAACCCCAGCGGAGAAAATCCCAGTGGAGAAAAGCCCAGTGGAGAAAAACCCAGGTGGAGAAAAGCTCAGTAGGAGAAAATCCCAGTGGAGAAAACCCCAGTATTAATAAATTTGATATAAACAATGTAATATGAAGTCATTGCAAAAATATTGGGGTTTATATACTTTAATTTCTTGGGATTTCATATCATCATGTAAAGTGGACAAAGCTGTCAAGAAAATGCAATCAGGACCTGAGAGCTTAAATAACGACAGCAATCAAAACATAATCTGAATTGCAATCCAATTTCGACCCCATTGCAATCAAAACATGAAAGCAAACTCAAACGCGAAAACCCTAAACCCAATTGCAATCGTGATCGCGAACGCCTCACCAAGTGTTGCTTTGAACTGTTGATTGAACTGTTTCCACGAAGGAAACTCACACGCGAAAACCCTAAACCCAAGTGCAATCGTGATCGCGAACGCCTCACCAAGTGTTGCTTTGAACTGTTGATTGAACTGTTTCCACGAAGGAAACTCACACGCGAAAACCCCAAACCCAATTGCAATCGTGATCGGGAACGCCTCACCAAGTGTTGCTCAGATTGAACTGTTGAGTGAACTGTTTAACACGAAGACCTATGTGTAACTTTCTAAATTGCAATCGATATTTTTGAAGTTATGTTTAAAAATAGATGTTCTTAAATTTGTAACTGTAAATATAAATAATATATTTTATAGCTTATGATAAAAAAACTGGGCTTTTCTCCAATTTTGACAAAATAATGCTGGGCTTTTCTCCTAGTGTGCAAAAATGCTGGGGTTTTCTCCACCTGGGCTTTTCTCCACAATATTAAGCTTCAATAAAGTAAATGCAAAATCACACTGTTTTATGTCATATCATTGCAATTTTGACTGCCTAAATTCAATAAGCTATAGGTTCGACAGCGGAATTTTGAAAAGATGTATTGATAGATGAAATATAATATATTTTATATGCAAAATTTAATCAAAATTTATAGTTCGGAACATGTTCAAACCTACGCTTGAAAATGCATGATTTTCATCATAAACTCCATTTACGCCCATGTATAAGGCTCTCGCCATTCATTGAGATAAGCCGATTATCTAGGGTCTTGGACAGCATAACATTTTGAACTAAAATGCAGGCTGTAAACAGCCGTGATATCAAGCGGGACAGACGGACGGACGGACAGACGGACAGACAGCCAGACGGACGGACAGACAGACAAGTTCAACCCTATATCCCCTCGTTTTCACGGGGGATAAAAAGGTTTTGGGTAAGATGTGAGACCCCTCTACCAAAACTGTGGGAGGAGATAGAATCAACAGCAAATAATTGTGTACTATATACAAGACCAAATTGGTGGTTTTTGCGAAGTCCACCATGGCGACCACAATGGTTCGATCGTCATACAGAACACAATTTATATTGGGGACCCCATAAGGAAGCGTTGGTTAAAACTTGAAAGCTTGAAAAGAGGGTTGTTTATTTTTTTGAAAAATGATTAAAAACATAAAACTTAAGACCTCTCAAAAAATATTAATTCACTTATTTTTTTCCCAAATTTATTTGTAAAAACGTTGTCTTTATTGCATTCTTATTAAATTATATTTATTTGAAACAAAACATAAAGGTTCAGAGCTTTTGAAATAGTATATCATACGTATATAAGAAGCAAGCTGAACTCAGGGCTCTACAATTGAATTTTTGGGTGGTGTTAATAAAGTGTAAAAAAAAAATAATTTCCGCCCGTTAAATCGAATGGGACTTTTTTTCTGGTAAAACTAGAATGTTTGTACTTAACGACAGACATAAAATCATTTCTGTTCGAATTTTTTCTAGGTTCGGCCATTTTTGACCTCAAATCTACTAGTCTATATCTAAATTTGCAGTCAATGCCGTCGTTTTTGACTACGCATATGTTTAACTTATAGTCATAGAAATGCCATAGATTGTAACAGATAACTCTTTATCAAATATATTTTAGCAGTTATATAAATCATTTATATGTTATTAATAGATGCAATTAGCAATGCACGTTGACGCAGAGACGTCGTTTATGAATACGCGTCACGAGGATTTCATCGGAAGACCAGGAGAAACGCACACTGGGGATACACCCGAGTTCACGCAGTCTCTTGGGAGCGTGAAACGAAAAATCGAAATCACAGCAAAGGTATCACTTTCAAAACGTCTCGTTAAAAATAGACTGTAGTGATTTCCTATTTATTAAAGATATACACTAAATTCATCATGAATTAAAATGAAAGTTCGACGCATTAATAAGTGAGAGGAAACGCTTTAAAAAACGGCGGCTTATTTTATGAATTGTATACACTTTGCTAAAATATTTTTGTGTAGCAAATTGCGCCGCATATTCTTTGTAATAAAATAACAAATGTTATCATTATAAATTTCAATTGAAGTCTTTACGTAAACAAACATTAATCGATACATTCTTTATCAATTATATAAAAAGGTGATCCAGAAAGGCTGGTTGACCTTGAAAGGAAAGGGCAGATTTGGGTCACATGACTATTGGTTTGTTCTCACCACGGATTCACTTACGAGTTTCACCAAGGATTCCGTAAGTTACTATGTTTAACACATACATTTTAATAAGCATCAGTAAAATATGGACAATTATGGAAAAATTACATGAGGGCTTTTGTTACCCAAATTAAGCATATACTGTCGACAATACCAACAATGCCTTGGTTAAATTTATGTACGTTTTATTTTTAATAAAAGCAAATAACATGTACCAAATATGTCTTGCGTAAATTCATGTTTCATTTCAAAAAGAATTCAAACACTATCATAAACAAACGGAAGACAAACATCTAAAAATAGGAGATTGTCAAGACGTTTTAAATCATTAAATATTTCTATGGTCTTACTTATTTCTTTATTTTGTTGAAATAATAAGTACATCATAATATATTTGGTCTACAGGAACAAGAGGTTGTGTTCAGTTTACATCTCAACGCGAAAGTGAAACAGCGGTTTGAGGAAAAGAAAGCAAAAGTCACCCTGTACAACATTGACGGAAAGTGAGTTTTACTTTTTCATTAGTATATCCTATGCAAATATATATGGGTAAGTCATATATCCTGATACGTTGAATAATCGATTTGAATTATATTTTCAGAACAGCAAAAAAAAATTACGATAACGACATGAGTTTTAAGCGAAATGACATAAGATTAATATTTCATTGCATGTTAACGCAATCTCCTTTAAATATATAATATGAATCTTTCTCAATCCAACTGAATTAATATTCTGTTCTATATATCTTATTATTATTCCATCCATCCTCTTTTTAGTAATGTGCATTTTGCCCTATTCTTGAAGTTTTTTTTTAACTGGCTCTCTTATCATGCAACCTATTGTTTATATATTATATTATATATAGATTGTATATTTACATTATAAGTAAAAGAGTATGTAAATAACGATTATCTCTATGGTCATCTTTCTATCTATCCATCGATCTATCTTGTATATATATATCTATATATCTATCTATCTATCTATATATCTATCTATATATCCATCTATCTATCGATCTATCAATCAATCTATCTATCTATCTATCTATCCATCCATCCATCTATCTATCTATCTAGCTATCTATCCATCCATCCACCTATCAATCTATCTTTTAAACACATCCCATTATTGATTTTTATATTCATCAAGGCCCATCTTCATGGATACAAGTGTCATTGAACTCACTTGTGAAGACGAACTATCTATCTATCTATCTATCTATCTATCCATCTATCTATCTACCTATCAATCCATCTTTTACACATACCCTTTTATTGATTTTTATATTCATCCAGACCCATCTTCATGGATACAAGTGTCATTGAACTCACTTGTGAAGACGAACTATCTATCTATCTATCTATCTATCCATCTATCTATCTATCTATCAATCCATCTTTTACACATACCCTTTTATTGATTTTTATATTCATCCAGACCCATCTTCATGGATACAAGTGTCATTGAACTCACTTGTGAAGACGAACTATCTATCCATCTATCTACCTATTTATCAATCCATCTATCTATCCATCCATCTACCTATCAATCTAGCTTTTACATACACCCTTTTATTGATTTTTATATTCATACAGGCCATCATATTTTATTTACGTTATATATTCACATTATATGAAAAAATACATACACCCTTTTATCAATATTTATCTTAATCTTCATGGACACAAAAGTCATTGACCTCACATGTGAAGACATACATATTATATTTTATATAGATTTTATATTTTATTGCATATAAAAGAATCTGTAAATCAAGATTATCTCAATGGCTATCAATCTATCTAACTATCTGTCTATCTACATGTATATATCTATCACATACACCCTTTTATTGATTTGTTATATTCATCAAGGCCCATCTTCATGGATACAAAGGTCATTGAACTCACATGTGAAGACGAGCAAGATGGCAATCTGTGGAGCAACTGCTTCAAAACAGCTGGAGTGCATCCTGAAGATCCCTCTGGCCCTGTAAGTTGATGTCATTTAAATGTTTGATTGGATGTATTACTTAAATATTGTTTTGAGTACTCAAATAACATGCATGGATCAAGCATGTACATGTATAACATTTACACCGGAGAATACAGGTGTTTCTGGAATAATGTATAAGAGCTAAACTATATGGCGCTATTTCCTAGATCTGCGCTACTTTCTAGATCTGCAAATGGACTCCTTATTAAAAAACACAACCTAAAAAGTCTACATTCTTATATGGATTGTAATCTGTGGAGCAACTGCTTCAAAACCGCCGGGGTCCATCCTGAAGATCCCTCTGGCCCTGTAAGTTTGTATATTTTAATCCCCTCTTTGCATAACTTTTATAGATCCATATTAAGAATAAAGTAGGAGACCCATTGCATGATATATGATCTGGGGAACCGCCTATGTGTTTCTGGTATAATACATAAGAGCCGAACGCGGGGACCGCCTCGTGTCCACCAAATGATATCTGCGCATAGATACCAATTTAAAAAAATGACTCGTTTATTGTGTCTTTTGTTTAATGAATAAGTTCCGCTAGGGTTTTTCGATTTAATTATTTTAATCAATTGCTTCAAGACCGCCGGGGTCCATCCTGAAGATCCCTCTGGTCCCGTGAGTTATTCCATCACTGATGTTTTTTATTTAACCATTTTGTTTGAAATTACCTAGATAACGTACATGTTTGGTCTCTTTGCTATTAAAAGATACAAAAAAAAACAGATAGTATTTTGTTAAAGCTTCAAACCCGCTAATGTCCACCCTGAAGATCCCTCTGGTCCTTTTAAAGGACTTAAACTAATGATATGTGTACAATTGCATCAAAATCGCTCAGGTTCATCCCGTAGAGCCATCTGGTCCCTTAAGTAATCAAACACATATATTATAATTTAATCCTTGATATTTATTTGATTTAACTACTCAAATCGATCCAAAAAAAGGAACCGAGGGTGGCAATGTATAATGTATAACCTGGTCGATTGACTGTGTTTTTCTAATACAAAATGCAAGACGAAAATGGTACATAATTATTTTGCCTACGTAATCATTGGGATTTTATTAGAACGTCTAGTTTGATTAATCATTCAGGAGCTTTCTCCCAAAAACACTCTGTATTCAGATTTCCTATAGTTTCTCTTTTACTCAAGGCAAACGTAGCTTTTTTTTTTTAATTTTAAGACATATATTTTTATAAGGCATTATAGACATATAGTATATGTTTTTGTTAACACTATTACCAAGCTTTATATCACGCATATTTTCAAACAATTTTTGTATGATATATGGTTCCATAGACCAGCCCAAAAGATAAGAAGGGTAAGGATGCGACAAAAGCGGACGAGGTATGTCATAAATACTTGAATTGCAATTAATCTATCCAGCTTTTAAAGTGATTATTGCTTATGTCCCATATGTTCCTATTTGTCAAACCCACTCAATCAACACAATCACATTAATTGTCCCATGGCTTCATCCCGAACATGCTCTAAATTGTATATGATTTTATCCAAATGCTCAGTAATTTCGCATAGTTCTTAGCATTGTTTATGTTATGTAAATTTGAACCAATAACGCAGCGTTCTCTTTATATTTTATAATTAATAAGTTGAAATTGCATTTGGCTGTTTTACAAGTTTATTTGCTCTAAATAGTTCAGTCCCCCGCGGCTAAGGTATAGCATAGCAATGTAGCTTTGAAGTTGATTAGCTTAAACCCTATCCTAGACCATTAGGCCGCGGTTACACTGAAGTAAAAGAAGCAGTTTTTTAAGAGAAAGTGTGGTTGCATTGTGTGTTTTACGCCAATCTTGCTATAAAATATAAGAACAAAAACAGGTCCCACGAAAAAGCTGCTTCTTTTTCGTCAGTGTAACCGCAGCCTAAAATGGGCACGTTTTTAATTGTATTGTTTTATATAGAATTAGGTTAATAAAGGCGCGCGCCCACTGACACGAGTGCGAATACGAGAACGAGAACGAATACGAGAAATTTGTCCGTTGTTTATAATATTTGACAAGTATGTTAGCTGTTATAAAATAAACAGTCTATAGCAGAAGTGCACATGACGTCAAACTTTCAAAAAAAAAATTAATTCACCAAACAACAACATTGCAATAACGAAATACAACGAAATAATTGTTTCTGAACATTTAAATGTGCACAAATGTGTTCACTTTTTTTCAAGTCAGCTGAGCAGTTTTTCCTTTTCTAGTAAACTTGAAACATAAAAGGAACAACTTTTGCGAAAATTGAAATGCTGAATTTAACATAATAACTTATCTAATATTGTAGATAGCAGTTTATTTTACAATTGCAAGCAGATTTA
>LQRL01077969.1:24823-35505 GCA_001703475.1 Hydroides elegans | reverse complement strand
TCCGTGGAATACCAGAGGACCTTGACGAGGATGCGTATTTCGATATAAAGAAAAACAATATTATAATATGTGATGACATGATGTCAATTGCTGCAATTGATCCCCAAATTGCTGATTTATATACTGAAGGTTTGCACCATAGAAATCTTAGCGTCATAAAATTGACAGTAAGCCTTTATTCACCAGGAAAAAATGCAGTAATGCAGTAATACTTAATATATGATTGCCTTCAAATCACCTATTGGCCAAGACAAAATTCGTAAGCTTGGCACATTTATGTTTCCGGGAAGATTAGATGAATTTTTGCAACTGTATGGAGTGGCTATAGAAAACCCATACGGTTATTTAGTTATTGATTCTAAGCAAACTACATCAAATGACGAGCGAATCAAAACAGATATATTACATTAAAAAAATCACGCCCGAAGAGCATATTGATGACAGTGTATCAGAACGTAACCAACAATAGGATGGTGGGGTGCGTTTTTACTGTAATAACTGTAAATACATACATGCAAATGAAAAAAGATTTTGATTAACAAATATGTGTTCAACAAGGCGGTGATGGAGAGGCTATAAAATTCGAGCTAAGATTGCAGATCATTCAATCATAAAACCTTCACACGGCAACATGGCAGATAAAACATATCCTTGTGTTGAATGTGGTGCATTGTATATTCACCGATGTATATTCACCGGAAATGTTATTCAAACACATCAAACAATGTGAAATAGTAATGGCGCAGATGACACAGATGATGTATGGAAACGTATGCTGGAGGAAGTAATTTAGGAGAATGAAGACGATTTTAACCGACCGAATTTAACTAGAAGAGTACAAAGATTGCGATGATACAGCAGAACGAGCTAGAGGTGATATGAGACCTACATAAAGGACCTAATGAATGTGTTTAAGATATATTTCATTTTTGCACAGTTACTAGAAAATAACGATCTGTATGACCAAATATTAGATGACTTCAACACACTTCGACATGAAAAACAATACAATTGTGCGAAGGCATTGAAAGCTGCTATTAGAAAGAAGGGTGGCATTTTTGACCAAGGTTTGGATGAATACACAGATGAAGAGACAGAGACCCAGAGCGAAGAAGATGAAAACAACCAAAGAAAATTGATTCACTCTTTATTTGACGACTGACTTCCAACGTGACAACATGCATGATAAAGAGCAGCTTAAATGGAATATTTTCTTTCAGAAAATGGCGCATGATGAAATACCACATCAGACAAAATTTTATTGCATCGATGAATATGTCACCGATGATGAAGTCAATACTGAATTTTCAAAATATGATATTGTTGAACCAGATATTAAAATTGTTGTGCCTACACAGCAGCAGGTCGACCAGACAAAGGTGGTGGTCAAACGTAAATTGGAGGAAACCCCAAAAGGAATATGTCACACTTATGTCCGACAAAAAGAAAGAAAAGAATTGCACTTTTGAAAAAAGCTGCTTTACTGTTAATTTAATAGTTTGATTGAGTTTTCCAGTTCTCATAAATGTAATCTTTGTATAATATTGAAGAAATAATAAAATGTATGAAATTAATTGTGTGTATTGTTGCCTTTGTTAGTGTTTTCAATACGTAAGGTGAGAGAGTGTTTGCTACACAAACTGAGTCACCATGCAAAGCGCATGAGGACATAATGAAAGAGCCGTATGATTATATCGTAATAGATCTATGCCCTCATACAGATTATCAGTATAGAATAAGGACACAATTTTTTAAAGATGAAGATCATATAATTTATCAGTGAATATAAACATGATTCTACAAGAAGTTGTATCATTTGTTTGCCAATCGCCCATGGAGCAATATGTCAAAACTCTTAACAAACAATAAAAACGTTTTTTAATTGATATCAAATAGTTCAAAAGATCAGGGTCCTGCACTTATATATACGCTTACCAACGAACAGATTGTAGTTCCAAGCGAAATTGTGATAAATGTATTACATTTACCAGTTACAAATAAGACTAAAAATATAATAAGCAAACATAAAAAGTGCAAAAATAGAAAATAAACGAATATCAAAAGATACAAAAAGGAAGCTTTTGAAAAAAAACTACAAATATATACTTTTGTGATCAGTTAAAACTCAGCTTGAAAGATTAATACGAGTAAAAGTGTATTAATACCATCAGATAGATATCAGTATTATAAATCTTTAGCAAAAGACCAGAAACCATTAACTTCTAAAGCTAAAGATAAACCAACTGTCACGGATACAATATTAATATATATATTACAATATTAAAGACTACGTCCAAATATCATTCTATCTCAACTACCAAAACGAAACAGAACCAAGGCTCTGTCAATTATCAACGCGCTAGAGCAACATCCAACATCGCATCTGTACATCTCCAGTGGTTCTGTACTTGTTAGCCGATTCTTCAAGAAACCACCACTGATCATTTCCAATCGAGTATTGCATAGACTGCAACAGTAATTGATCAACGCTTGGTAGTTGAAATAAGAGAGAGTTCCACTCTTTTTAGCCCCCAACCGGGGCCTAGGGGCCCGGAGGGGGCTATTAAAACGGGTTGATTTTTTAGACCCAAAAAGTGACCAAAAAAAGTTTCGTCAGGGCCCAGCACTAAAACGGTGGCATGTAGGTATAAACATCAGTTGGAATGAATGTGTGAAAAGTTATAAGGTACATGCCCGACCTTTTTAATTTTTGATTCAATAAATGATAAGTTGGGAAATCTACTTTAAAGTTCAATTTTTTAAAACTTTTTTGAGGAAATATGACGCAAAAAATTGAGGTGTAACAATTATGCTTCGCAACAATATCTAGGAAAAGTATGCTTGTGACACAATTGTTCAAGCAGCACAACAATTGAATTATTGCGTCAGAAGTTGATTTAGTGCATGATAATACTTTTTCCACCAAGTAAAATATATATGTTATGTTAATTTCCGGCAGTTTGCTATAAACATGAATCCATTAATATACGCGAATGAATATTGTAATTTCTCTGCTTATTACAATTTTTTTAGTTAAATGAAAATGTTTGAGTGTTCAGGCGCGGATCCAGAAAATATTGAACCTGGGGGCGCAACTGTATAAATTATCAGGCTGATCAGGGGGAGGCGTAAATTTTTTTTGTCTTACATCTAAGGGCAAACAGGGGGCGTGCGCCGAGTGATTTATATGGTAAATCCGCGCCTGGTGTTCTATTAAAATATTTAGAATATCAGAATCACTTAAATTCGACTTGATGTTTATATGCAAACCAAATATTATATATTTGAGAAATAAATGAAAATGAAAGAAACAAAATAGAGAGATAGGAACAGAGGAATTTAAACAAGGGATGAAAAAAGATAGAACAGAACATGATACGGAAGGGTAGGAGGTTGGGGGCTTTGCCCTCTACGATGGCTTGTTCATTGAGATTTATCCGCGATACGAAAGTGTTACCATCTTTCTTGCTTTCCTCTTGAAGACAGAGTAAAAAACCTTTTCCTTTATACTGTCCAAGTTTTACATCTTTCACATTCGTGAGCATTACACCCCAATTTCCTCCATTTTGAATGCTTCACTCATCATTGAGGATATTGTTTTCCAAAAACCGCCACGTTTTATCATTGAGCGCTATCCAGGATTTATTTCGAGTAAAGCGTAAAAACTGTCCATACTTTCCAACTTCAACATTGCTTTTTAAGGAGTCAGACAGTTCAATCTTACTAAGGTTAGCCATTTTACTACAGTCAGAGCAATGATTCCATAAGTTAAAAGGACACATATAAAACACCTTATACTATATTTCATATCAAATCACATCGCCTTATGCTCCACGTGACACCTAGCATATGTTCTCGCTACGAACTCTTCACAAAGGTCCGCTTGGTACATACTGAAAGCTTTTGTAAAGCTTGTAAAAACCCCAAGGCGAATTTGTGAGGTTTTAATTCTTCCAAACAATTCATGCATTAACGCGTCAGCTCTTTTTATACGTGTTTACTCATTGAGTAATGGCTAATCCATCTGCCGTATAACGCATCAACCACTACTCTCATCAACCATCAACGCGGTTATAATCGAATTCGTTATTCAAGATTATATAAGGATATTGGATTGTAAATTGGTATTAATCTGACCATAATTCCCTGAAATAATGTTTCCTAGAGCAAGCATTAATTTATTTTGTAGGATCCTTATCCTCAACTAGAATGATTTCTGCTCACAATTATGCTCGCGAAAGGTGTCTTATTACATAAAGATAAATCGTTCCATAATTGTATAATCGGGTTTTGGTCACTTGTCAACTTAATATTCGATTTCAACATTTAACTGGTTAATATAAGTATAAATGATTTTATATATGTGTAATGAGGATATATACCCCTTTGTTCTGCAATACAAATATAATTAGAATAATGTAGAATCAATATGTACTACGAATTTAAACACAGAGCATGATGCAATACTGTTCCATAATTACGTAATTCCCTCTACATTAGCATATATCGCACTTTATGCTGATATATGAACGATACGCGCACATGATTAAATATAGCACAAGTCTGTCCACATTTAACATTTAGAATGTGTGAAACCAAATTGCATCATACGAATTCATTTTTTAGTTTAACCTAAATGATTATAGAGAGCATCGATGACAAATTGAAGCGGCGGGAGAATGCTGTTTTATCAACGTCAACGCTTCCACCATCAATTGACATTCAAAATGCGGAGGAAAGCAAACGGGATTCCAAGGACAGTGACTCCTCAGATTCCTTTATGTGGGCTCATGACAAACCAAGACCGCTTAAGGTTTGCAAATTGATTCGATTTGAAATGTAACGTAAATGTCAACAGTTAAATTGTACCTATTGACCATGCAAACATTTAAAGATGCATTTTAAATTTGATTTTAATAATTTAAAAAAGATATATATATTTTTTTTACGTTGATCATTTAGTAAGTGTAATACAGCACGGTCTCACGCTTTCATATTCAATATATGGAAGTGCATCTCATAAAAGTTAGGTGAACCGTTATTAATGCAGACCAAATATATTTACAGGAAAATGAGCGACGAGAGGTGATTCCAATTTGGGATGTCGTTATATCTCAGGTGGGCAATAAAATAGGCGATCACTCAAACGACAATCGTCTTGAGAATTCTCAACATACACTCGGAGCAGACGGGTTATCTTATGACATTATACAAAGTGACATAGACGAAAACTGGGAGAGCTCTTACATGAACAAGGAGAATCGGGATTCTGCCGAGAGTAAAAATAATGCGAAATTGGACAAACCGAAAGAAAATTCGGATTCACATATAAATAAAGCAATCGCAAATTCTCCTAGATCCGTCACATCTGAGAATCATGCCGATTCGTATACTACAGAAATGCCTACGACAGAACAACAATCGATGACGTCACAGGCAGAAATTGATGACGTCAGTGACGAAACAAAAACTGGTGACGTCAGTGACGAAACAAAGACTGGTGACGTCAGTGACGAAAATTGGAATGATGAGCTACCGTATTATGAAAGTGATATAGACAAGCTTTCTCCTGATAACTATGACTATTATGAAAACAACGATGACTATTCGTATTCGGATGAAATCGAACCCATAAGCAAAGAGGAATCAGAAGAAGTGGAACCAAAATCGAACTCGGCTGAGCAAAGGAAGATAGTCAAAACCAAAGTCAAAGGAACTAGAAGAGAAAGGAGGAAACATAGGAGAAAACAAAAAGTAATAACAACCGCTGCTCCAACAAAGGAAATACGTACAACGCCTCAACCTACTTTGAATTATTTAACAGTTTATCTACGTGATTTATTAAATCCGAGATTTACTGGTTCGCTTCTTAAAGATATGACTCGCGCCAAGGGCAGGGAGGTGCCTCTGACGAAGAAAGGTTTTATCGATTTCCCGAAATTGACGCGAAATTTGCCGTTTTCTACCAAAAATATGCTGCGAAAACGGCTTCCAATGATGAATAAGAATTTAAAAATTATTAAAGCAGCATTGAGAAAGGAACATCAAGCAAATATGGCTGCAAATGCCAGACAATTGCCTCCACTAATAGATGGTTTCAATTATAAAGAACAAAGCTCATTCAATTACCAACCTGTACCAAACATGAACTTAAATGAGATCGCAAAGCAAGCCACCGGTCTGGTCCAAAATGCTATGCCCGAAGTTCATAATACTGCTGGGAGGGTGGATGCTCCAGTTTTATTACCGCAAACAAAAATAAATGAGTACTCAGGGCCGGCTAACGTTCCAAACAATATTGGACAGGAACAGTTTATTTCGAATCAATTGCCTTTATTACGCCAAGAACCACCAGCAGCTATGCACCATGACCATTACAATCCCGTATTTCAGCCGCCTAGTTTTATTAACGAACAACCGCCTGACATAAGAGGAAACCCGAATGGTGTATCTCCATTTCAGCAATCTGTTTATGATGCCAATCCCAGCCATGCCTTAGATGCCGCTGAAATGACTAGGGAACTGTATCCATTTGACCAGCCTTTTGAGATATCAATGTTAAATGCAAATACCAAACCCTTTGAAGATATTGCGCCTGGAGTTTCTAGTGATATCTTATCACGTGATACAAAGCGTGTTTATGCACATGAAAGGGATCAACATGCGCACCAACCTCTCACCGACCAGTATCCAGGACCCAATATGTTCACCGAGCTGCCCAGTTTTACACCATATGACGCCATCCCTTTAGAGCCACCGGCTATTCATGAACCGTTACCGATAGAGTACAAGAACCCTGAAATACCATCCATATACAAGGAAACATCGGCAGAGGCAGAAAAATATGGAATTTATGAAGTCGAAGTGAATGTAAATCCGGATAAATATATTAAACAGGACGCTGCTCATTCTAATCCAGACACATTTCATAAACAAGTTTCCACACATCTAAATCCAGAAATATATCATACCGAGGGCGCCAACATCGTCGACAATCCTATACGGCGGGTCAATTATCAAAGGGATCAAATCACTCCATTAAAACCAATTGTAAATTCAAACATATTCAGCCTTGACAACAATCAAACGCCTAATGGTTTCTCCCGTTACCAAGGAAATTCGGTTGCTAAGGAAAGTACTGATGGTTTCCATGACAATCAAATTATTACTCAAGAAGAGCTGGATTTGCTGCATACGGAACAGATTATCGAGGAAATACAGGGCAAGGAAAATGAGTTCGAAGGTAATCTTCTGTCGTTTATAAGTAATTCTCGGGTTTATACTATAACAATATTAACAACGATGCATAAAAATGTGATTGATAGTGCATTCTATTCATATTGGTTACACAAAATGTATACACTAAATGCAGTTTATAAATTTTCAATAACCAAAAATACTAAAAAACATGTGGATACATTTTACATGTTCCAGATATATTTAAATTTGGAGGATGTTATTGAAGTAATTGTGGCACCAATGTCTTATCCAGTATCGTATTTCGTGAGTTGTCTATGTCCTATGTTGTAAAATTCGAAAGAAATAGAAATTTCAACAAAATCAAAAATTTTATATATCTTTATATTTTTGTGATTTTGAAGGCGAACTGGAATACGCCGACGAATACGAGCGCGTTTTGCGAACAGCGAGTAGCGAATTCGACTGCGCGAACAAACATACTGGTGCCTATGGCGGAGGATGTCGCTCGTTTTACAGGTAGATTTATTTGGTTTCAAAATGAATAAATTAAGTACATAAAAAAGTGTAAGGTAATTTTTAACATCCAATGCTAAACAAGAAAAAAATGAACGATAAGGGATGAGTAGAAGGGTAAGCATATATTAAACTTGGCATTGAACGAGTATTTGACGATGCATGAAATGTGTATTTGAATTTCTAAATCGACGCAATGTTTTCTCACTAAATGAGCTTTATTTCTATGGCTTTATAACCTACAATCGATTATCCAAGTTTTTATTTGATCATTCTGCAATATTAATATTAAAATCTAACTCTGAATATGTAATTCATTTCCATATTTATAAACAATCATGTTTTATATATTGAAGGTGTGAAGCAGGAGTCACTTACCGAGTAGACTGTAAATCGCCGCATGTTTTCAACGCTAAGACCGAACACTGCGACATGTAAGTATAAATCCATGAAGTCATGTGAAACATTTCTGTTCGATCTTTCTATAATAATACTATTTTTTTCTTAAGCGCTCTTGAGCTCATATAAAAGCGCTGTATATGATTCAATTCCTAAAATGCACATTTAAAATAGTGTGTGCTTAGTTTTTTCTTCCGGAAAGAATCGTTCGCCTGATAGATGACGGAATTTCATTCCATATCTGGGGTCCCGCTGTGGAAAATGCTCAATTGCCCACATGTCGTCACATGTTACGATGACATTGTTCATTTTGATGCGCAAACTTCTATCGAATGCGAAAATGGATAATATAAGATACAGAATATTCGATACAGATACACAGAAGATAGAGTCTATGATAGTGTCTTATATAATCTCATTTACTCCTGAAATAGGTAGATTCTATCTGAATTTTGAACAGAAAAATGTAGGTCACTTGATTGATTTTTGGAAAGTTATAACAGTGTATATTGTTGCAGTAGATATCAAATACCTTTCCTATAGCTATTCCTATTACTTCCTATTAATGTCCCTTAAACGCAGACATGCCTTTTGTAATCTAATACGAAACACAAATCGTATTGGACATGAAGCTAATCATTTCAATCATTTGTTAAATTCAATAGAGCCTACATACGCAGACGCATACGCATTTCATGAATAAAAATGTGTTGGTATTGCTTTTGCATCAAGGTAGAATCTTTATTGAATGCTTAAAACGCCATCTAACATGTCGATTATTATAAACGATATAAAAGAGGGCCTCGTTTTTGAAACGCCATCTAACGAGTCCAATATTACAAACGACATTTATGAAGGCCTCGTTTTAAAACGCCATCTAACGTTAAATTCTTTTTAAATGCCATCTAACAAGTCAAATACTATAAATGACATAAATGTGGGCCTCGTTTTGTAACGCCATCTAACGATGGTCTCTTTTTGATATTCCATCTACCTAGTTTGATACTATTCTTTTAAAGCACCATCTAACGATCATCACTTTATCAACCGTCATCCGTCGAATATAAGGGTCTCGTTTAAAGCACAATCAATCTGAAAGATGTAAAAATATATTTATGCAACCATTTTTTTTTCTCGTTGGGTGACTAGCTTTTTTTTACTAAAACGCCCGAGTGCAATCATTTTGCGTTGACAATCGATTTACCAGTATCAATTCATTCAATGCATTGTCACGTATAGAAGAAACCATGAGGTCTAATGGCCGGTCCCAGAGGTCGAGATCGAATCCGAGATTATGTCGGGTATTATTTGGTCTACTCCACGATTGCAATATCCAAGCTTAATCCAAGATTGCTTGAATAATCTAAGATTAATTCTCGATTATTTTTCGGTTTCACACCCTTCGATCAGCTTTAGATATTGGAATCCAGGACTGATCTAAGATTAATTCTCGTGTCTTATGATAATACGAGTATTACACTGATAAAAGTTGGTCTATTGACATATTCATACGTTTGTATTGATCAATATATCTCAATGTATCCGTGCATAGCGTGTTTGACCTTTGTTTTTATATTTGATTGAATCTATAAGGGATCTATAAGGGATTGTCGTCTATTATACAAACACACTTTAAGGTATAAATTAAAGCATTTCAATCATTAAAAAAATAACAAGCATGCTTGGATGATCAAACAAGCATATAGACTACGATTCGATGTTTTGCTCACCAGATAATAATTTATGTTTATTATTCTATGAGGGAACCAAACTAACTGGATTCTAATACTCTACCTGATATATAAGTATAATCATATACATTGCCATAAACGAAGGGTATCCCACGACCAAATTTTTAAAAAAGTGTCAATCTGAGCATAAAACCACTTAATACATTGAAATATACAATAAATAATCAAATTTTGAAATATAAATTTTACAAAAAGGTGTTCCTATTTTTATAGATAGCTGGGCTCATTGCACTCATCTCACTAGCTAGAATCCGGAGAGGAACACATTTAATGAAACATGAAAATTGTAATTGCTTTTTACATGACAAATGTTCACTTATATTTTAGTTTATCTTGCCTAGCTACATATCTCTGCATAAAATTAAAGTAAAATTTATCGAAAGAATTGGTAAAAATAGAGATAATTTTACAAAGGTGTTCCTTAAATTCATGTAGCTAGAAGACCATTTTCGAAAGTTTGTAGCTAGATCGATTTTGAAAAGGAACACCTTTTTTGAGGAACACCTCGTGGAATGCTCTTCATAAACTTCACTACAGATATTAAACAAAATTCATTTTTGCTACATTTTCACTTCAATGTATGAATATTATACTTCAATATGTTCTTAATGTTAACCAATATAGTTATGAAAGAAAATCCAAGTATTTCGGCTTGAAAGTGCAACATTTGCAAATTATACCCGACTTAATCCTGGTACCACCCAAGATTACAATTTCAGCCTTGGATTGACCGTAATCAACAGGTCTGGAACCCGAAAATATTGCAATCTTAGATTAATCCCCCGATTACTTTAATCTCGGAGTTATCGCGACCTCTGG
>LQRL01077969.1:12218-24813 GCA_001703475.1 Hydroides elegans | reverse complement strand
GCCCGCCGTGCTCAAAAGCCCGTGGGGCTTTCTAGCACGCAACCGTTCACGTGCAAAAAAGCCTGCTTTGTGCAAAAAAGCCTGAGTCGTCTTATCTTAACATCTTATGCAAATATTTGAGTTTTATAATGTGGTGATAAAGGGTTGTTGATTAATGAAAAGGAAAATAACTGGAAATGAAAATCTAAATAACTGTCACACTTATATTGAAATATATCAAAATCATTTACAGCTAGATTTTTAACGAAATACTCCAAGAATAATAACAAACCAATGCTCATAATGACACCATATCTGAATATTCAATTTGTCATTTCATGTTTAAGCTCTAATTACAAATGTATACATCTCTATTCATTTAATATTATATCAGGCACATTTAAGAATTTGAAAGAGAAAGAATACAGGGACACTATAATCATATTAAGAATAAGAAAATAAATATTTTCTGTTTTATCTAATTTAATTGAAAATCATTAATAATTTGTTATCTTCAACGTTGATAAGCTATCACACATAAATACTTACATAAACAGATAAGACGACTAGGGCTATTTTGCACGAGGTGAACTTAATGATTTTCTCGTCGTGCAAGAAAGCCTGAGTCGTCTCGTGATTAGTGATAAGAAAAAAAGCCTGCCCTCGAGAATGTGAGAATTTGCTCACGTTCATAAAGAGCATATAGGGAAACGGGGGCTTTTGAGCACGGCGGGCTTATTTTCACGTAACACCGGCCATAAGAGTTTCGTGAAAAGTAAACCACGAGAGAGTGCGAAGCATTAATATTGGTTAATGCATCGACGGCATCAAATATACTCGTAATATACAACGCATGTACATATACACCACATCAAATACACATCGTAAACGTTTATGCAAAGGTGCAAAATATTTGTTATAATATTTTCCCGCCATTTTGAAGCAGTCGCAACGTGGCAGCTCCTTTCGGCTTATGGAATGATTGTCGCAATCAACTGAACGGCAAATACGAATGACCTTTATTGACCTTTTTCCGATGCGATTTTGCGTTCCCAGTGGACTTGCTAGGCCATGGCCATTAAAAAAAAACTTTCCGCCTTTTCAGTCCCCGCAACGTGGCGGCCCAGTGGCGGCCTCTTGACCGTCATGATTTAAAGCGATTTTCCGTTTCCATATGCCCTATTCACGGCTGTTTATTCTCACTCAAAATTGACCCTTTTAGTTTTTTTCCTACCGCCAATTGCTCACATTTTAGCAACCCCCTTTTTTATTTATATAAGGATTAACCATGCACGTTCTGTGCTGTTTATGCATAAAATTCTGTAAAAAAACTTGATTTTCGTTCATCTTTACACTGCGTTTTAAAATAGTTTCCCCATGTCAATTATTCTGCAATTAACATATGTGATAGTTCTCAATAAGCTTTTTCTAATGGTATGGGTCATATATCCCCTCCATTGCAATAAATGCCCAAATCGACCATGTAAAAAGAGTGCAAACACTAGAAATTACACCCTCATTAACTAAGATTCATAAAGCATATAACTGTAAATCGAGTCTGTTCTCCGCATTGAAAAATGTTCCTTCAGTTCAAAATGATGTTCTTATAAAAATCAAGCTTTGTATTTAATTTCAAGGAGCTATTAAATGGCACGATAATTTATGATCCAGCTCAAAGGGAGGATTATGCTTTGATGCGTGTTTAATTCATACACATTTATTGCCACAAAGGCAACTTTGCATCGTGTTACCTAATCCGCTTATAAATTAATATATATAAGAACGACTACATAATTATAATTCATTTTCCACAGAACCACTGGGATAAATTGAAATTTACTAAGCTAATCGATGATTTCCTTTTAGCAAAGATGATTGCCAGACCTTTCTATATATATATATATAGACCAGACATATATAATTAAAGTCATATAGGTGCATAACATATGTATAAAATACATCTTAAAAGATAATTAATCAAATTATAAGAGCAATGAAAAAGTTTAATATCGACAAGCAACAATATTTATATTTTTCAACATATAAATATCTGTTTAGGACATGACTATGGCCCATTCCAGTCAAGTTATGATAATTATGTCATGTATTTTGAGTAATTTCAGTACTAAGGACGGTGAATTCTGAAAATGCAATGCAGTTACACTAGGATAAAATAATAATTATTGTTATGGCCATGCAATATTTTATATCAAAATAAAGACGAATAAATGTTGAATCATAGGATATAAAAAGTGTTCATTTATGTTATGGTTAAGTTTGATAAAACGAAATTCAAAAATCATAAAAACTATATTAATAGAACAGCAAACTGTTTATGTTTATCTTATAACACAATGATTAAACCGTACAAAACTAATATATTATATCAATTTGGCCAAACATTAAAATAAAAATTAATTATTACAGATTTTTCCTCATACGTTTATGGGTATTTGTAAGTTAATAATTATAGTTGATTTCATTATCTGAAGGTACTGTTCTTTTTGCTTATTATTTATGCAAAGATAGAGAATCGGCTGCTAAAGTTCAAACTATGTTCCATATAAACCGTTATGTTTTTATCTTTTTGATGCTTAAATCTGCTTATAAGCCAATTTCATGCATTGTCCATCGATAATCTGATAAAAAATACACAAAATATATTTTAGGAAAAAAAACTCATTTTTGAAATTTACAAAAGTTAACAATGTGAAAATATGTCGTTTTTCTCAATAATTTATGCATTATACATAATTACATCATCTATTCTCATCAAAGTATTTAAGTTTGTAGAAATAAAGATCACAATTACAAAGCTATAATCAACTGGAAGAATTGCAAAGACATTGTAACGTACGTGAAGTAACGTACGTAACGCGAATCTGTCAGGCTGATCACGTTATTTGATGCAAAGGGAAAATAACAACTCAGAATTAATTTCTTTATAAGAAGACCAAGTTACCACTCAACAAATTCAGCAGGTTTTTGTTTTTATAACGTACTTTGTTGAGCAAATATAGCGACTTGCGTTTAAGTCCGAAAAACCCATGTCCATTTTGTGTAACGTACATAACGACGACATTATTGAATGTCCTGGGATAATTGCTAGACAATATGGCCAAATGTATACTGTTTTGAAAACAGGAATATGTCTCCTTAAATTTTATGCCAAAATGTAACAGAAATAACGTCTGTGGTTGACTACCTGTCAATTTGAATACAGGTACCCTAGCTAAAAAGTAACGTACGTAACGATGGAACTGAAAATTTAGCATAAAAATGGTACCATGCTAAATTTTCATATGTTAAACGAAATGGAGGGGGTTAATGGAAAGCCGGTTTAAGAACATATTGAAAATATGTTTACAAAAAGAATTATTAAAATACACATGGGGCAACCTATTTCAATCATCAGGTAAAGTTGATCAAAATAAGGGAAAATTCACGATTTTGTAGCATAAGTCTGCAGATTAAAAGCCTATGTCAATAAAAAAGAGGTAGCGCGTTGTGGTCCTCGGCAAGGGATTCACTATCTCGAAAAAAACTAAAGGGGTCTGGCGTAAACAGCCGTGTATTATACTCATAGCCAGGGTAAACGATTCTTGCAACATTCTACCAACCAGGAATTTTACATCGTTTCACAAACACATCAAATACAAGATAATTTTGACATTTCAAAATATGTTTCCTTTTTATTTTCACACCAATGTAGCAATATGGAGGCCCCTTGTGGCGAATGACGTGATTGTCGCAATCAACCAAATGGCAAATTTGCCGACGAGGCGCACCAGTGTAAATTCATTAATGTCCCTGTTTTATTTGACCCCCTGTGTATATATGATTTTCTCTCTAATGAGACCTTCCAGACTTCTGAAAATTAGAAATGGTTCTTGTTTATCAGCCAATTTCATTCCGTTTAATAAAATACGTAAAAAGCAAGACTTATGCACGTTTTCAAATTGTTATCCGTTTATTTATTTATTTTTTTTGCATTTGTATTTATTTATTTTCTAGACCCCGCAATGTGGCGGCCCCTTTTGGCTAGTGGCGTGATTGTCGCAATCAATCAAATAGCAAATACGTAGACGAGGCGCGCCAGTGCAAATTCATTAATGTCCCTGCTTTAATGCGGTTTTCCTTCCATTAAAACCTTCCACATTTCTGAGTAGAACAAACGGTTCTTTTTTATCAGCCAACTTTATTCCGTTTCATAAAACACACAATAAAGAATTATACACTCTTTAAAAATCGTTATAAATTCATTCAATTTATGCAAATGCATTATGCATTATTCATGTTTTAGTCCCCGCAACGTGGCGGCCCCTTGCGGAGAGTGGCGAGATTGTCGCAATCAACCCAACGGCAAATACGCAGATGAAGCGCGTCAGTGCAAGTTCTACTTTACGTGCTTCCAGGGCATGTTCCTTGGACATAACAGGTGTAATCCAGGTAAGTGGGTTTGCAGTATTCTGATGAGGTACATTGACTATAATTTAATGGCTTAATGTCAAGTTTGCTGTATTAGTGTATACATTTTGATAACTGTACCAACGGGCATTATAGATGCCGATCCAGGTTAGGAGGATTGAATCCGGATCAAAATACTATTTACCGTTAAGGTTCACGTTATAACGTTTGCACAACATAACTAGATGGATGAGGGGCTCCTAGAGCACAAATATCTGCAATAGTTTCTCTTCCTTTATTTGAATATTATGTTTCGTAATTTTGATTAGTTTTCTCGATAGCTAAAATTATAAGATCCCATTTCATGTTCAATTTTGACATGATCTAGACAACCGTCAATACCTAGGCAGAATATACATAGCTAATTAGTTTAAAAATTGGCATCGTATTTGAACAGTAATCGCATGTTACGCATTCAAAGTTCATACGTTCTTTATTTACTGGAACGACTGAACGGTCAGTTTGTAATTCGAAAAGTAACTATTACTGTTTGTTGTATGTTTCAGGGACTATTTTCAACGATGAAAAACAAGTGTGTGATTGGGCTTCACAAACACCTGCCCCGTGTGGCACTGCTCAAAAGACCAGATAGACTTTAAACAATCCTCCGAATTTAATTTGAGTTGTGTTTAAGTTACAATAATTCATGAGACTGTGTAGCAAACCGTCTGTGGATTTATTAATATGATGAGAGACAATTGAGATTTGCTGATTTTATTTTGTAATGATTCAATATTACACGAAATACATCTATGTATTTAAACTGATAGCCTATTTGCAAATAATATGAAACGTGATGAAACCGACCTGAGGTCATATGAGTTATTGTTAGTTCAGCATGAGTTCATGATGATGTTTTGGTGTAATCGGGGTGAGGCGTCAAGTTGCTCAATATCAATCGTGCAAAATCAATTTTGCAAAATATATATTTATATCCAACATTGTATTTATACACATCATGATCATACATTTGCAAATTGATATACTCATGCAATTCTATTATTAGCTTTTGCCACATAGAGTAAATGTTTGTATGCTTTGGTTGAGAAATAAACCATGTATATTTTCTAATATTTTTTCGTATGAAGAGCACGTCACGAGCAGCTGCTCCCTACAAAAGATGTTCCCACTGCTGCTCATGAATTTGAGCGGGCTTGGAAGTTTTCAGGAATTTTGTTCTAACTTGGAGATCTTAACAGTTTAGAGGAACATTTTAAAAATCTAATTTTTGAAATAAGTACGCCTATATAGTGCATAGCCTCGAGTGCATTGCTATGAAAACAAACGATTTAACGTTGTATTCAAAGCGCTAGGTGGTTCTGAAGCAATGCAGATGATATAGCGCTGGGGTAATATGGTCGGAACGTACAGTGCGCGAGACCAGACGTGAAGTGTCGTGCAGGACGCTAAGCAACCAGTCTATCTAGAAGCTTCACATGCAACGCATTGCAGTAGTTAGATTTTTGAGATGATCAGCGTATGGACTGATTCGTTGTTTAATGCATTGAGCTTTAATCAGCATCCTTCAATTATCCAGTCCGCAATATGAAAATGGATAGTTGTAATCTAATCAAGCTGGCGGAAATTTCTTTAGGGCATCTAGGGTTTGTAATTCTCTAGAAGTAGAAAGCGATTATTGAACGACGAGCAAGGATTCCAAGCGCTTCCGTGTATTTGTTATAAGCCTGGTGAATTTTCTTGCTTCCTTGTGGGAAGCCGCAGTCCAGATCATTCGACTTGGCCATTCACAGTCACCTTTTGCGAGGGGTTTTTGAGATTGGATGTCAATCAATCTAGTGCATCGCCGTCGAAACCTTGGGGGTTTTTCATATGTGAAAAGAAGATCGCGTGGTCAACTACATACTATGTGGCAAAACCAATGAGAAAACCAATATCGACATGATACATTATATCAGAATGTTATAGCTTATCTTAGTATTATAAATTTGGACTTTTTAAAATACTAAATCAAACTACTGGGTGTTTTATTCGATCTGTTTTGTTTTTCATTTGCGTTGTAACGAGCGTTTATCTCTGCGTTTACTAAGACTTTTTTCGATATAACATGGTTGTTTCTTTTCTTTTGTAGCGAAATATTCTTCGTAGTTGAGTATTTAGTAATTCAGTTTAACCTGCATCATGAGGTGATAGGTGAGTAGTGAGCGTCGAGTGTGATAAATATCCTTTAAGACTGTCAATATCTATTGAATTCAGACCACGATAAACTATTTTTTCGGCGTTGATTATATTGCTTCATAATTGTAATACTGCACACGATTTCAAAATGGTCTGAGATGTGAATTGCCGACATATTCCTTGATGATTGTGATGTTTTCATGGTTTGGGTCCATGATAAACGGGCTAATAAAGTGTGTTCATTGTTGAAATATATAGCCATTCCAACCCCACCACTGATTTTGTTTGAGCGGTAAACATTGAAAATTTGGCCTTTTTGATGTTAACTGTTTATGATAAAATCATTGTCTTAAATAATCGCTTGAACATAAATCGACTTGTTACCATTGAATTGGCTAATTGTCCCGTAACAACATATTATAACTTGGCAGAAAATAGAATACAATTGGATTTAATTGCAAATGCTCACTGTTGTAAAATGACAATTGCATATTTAATGCACTTCCAAAATAGTAAAACGTTGAAAATCTACCCAAAGGTATGAATGCATGGTAGCTTTGCATGTAAATCTCCTTTGGTTGGCCATTTGTGACAAAATCTATCACAAAGTAGCAGTTATTAAATTCAATGTTGACGCAGTATGGAAAAGCACTCAAAGATTGTAATATATCAATTGATATTATTCAATCTATCGTTAAGTGATGGCAGATATTAATGAACATATTCATTTATTAAGGAATTTGAAGAAAAATTGTCGAAAATGCGAAGGTTGTTTAATGAGCTTGAGCAGTATTTGGAGAACATCTTTCTCAAGTGTTCAGCTATAACCAAAGAAATAATTGGGCAAACTTCATGTTCTGCATTGCTAAAGTCCCATAAGAACAAGCCTTTTATTCAATATTTACTTTGCCAATACCATCTTAAAACTACACTAACCCAGTAAACATAAAACCAATTTAAAACGTTTCCTTATGGTGGTTTCCCGGTAACAAACAAATAAAACTAGTTTTAAACGTGTAATTTATGCCGTATTTAAAAAGGTTTCTTCCAGGTCACAAAGAAACGTAATACGGTTTCCTTTAAGGACCAAAAATAACGTAAAAATGACATGACGTAATTATTTTTTGTGTGCGTCATCACAACCCGCTATTGTGTTGTGTTTATCCTCAGAAGAACAAACTAACTGCAAAGGGAAACATCATTTGAAACAATTAAAATTTGAAATCACAATTTACAGATATATTAAAGGATTTATGGCTTCAAAAAGAATTCAAATGAAATATGTGTACTTATAGATGTTACAAGGAAATCGGATAAGTGATAAAAGCCATGGAAAATTATATATTTTATATATAAAGTGATAATAGTCCAGAGGCAATAACATCAACGCAATTTGTTAAACAATATATAGAAGGGCAAGAGCAATAACAAATGCTTTTGGAGCAAGATATATCTCCGCACAGAACAAGGTAGATTATTTATTTTATATGGTTAGATCGATGTCAAAATAAGTATGCCTCGTTTATTTTCATTTTGCTCCTTTATATGATGATATTTATAATATCGGGGATAAACATATTATGCATGATTCTTCTTAATCAAATTCTAGATATTGTTGAATTTGCATTGACTTTTTATGTGTAAAAACGCCAGTTTCCAATATTTTCGTACAGTAATGAATTCAGTAATCTAATCAAATGTGTTTTCTATGATTATGCGATTCATAATAATATTTCTTCATTGAACATAGTGACGTCATAATTACTTTCTAATGTAAACTTAAACATATTCTTTATTCTTTTTCAATGCAAATACTAACATTTGATTAACACGAAAAAATACATTCTATAATGAAAATAATAAAAACAAAACAAATGTATGCATGTAACCTGCAGGGTGCGGTCAGGGACTTGCGAATTTGTTGGCGATCACTGCGAGATTTGAAGAAAATAGAGTAAATCTCACACTTATAGATTTATTTTATCTTCTCTGAATTCTATATCGAACCCAGATAATTGCGCAAGTGCATTTATAATTTCTATCAGTACTGAAAAACACATCGAACATGTCACCGTTTTATTACGTTTTAAAACCGTATATCTTTGGTTGTAAATTTACTACAATAACACGTTTTCGACACTGGACAAAAACACCGGCAATTCACGTCATCTGAAAACGGGAAAAACACGAAACTGAAAACCGTTTTATACGTTTAAAGTTGGTTTTCTTTTTTACTGGGAAAACACTTGACATCTTGAAAACAAGCAAACCTTAGATCTGTCTATAAATCATATATAAATTCGTCTTTTGATGTATCTGGGTTTTAGCGCTCAGTGTATCCGTTATATCTTTCCACATATCGATCATTTTGAATATTGATATTGTTCGTCTTGTTTATCATGTTACTCAATGGGGGTGCTCCAAAATAAAATGTGGAACTCTGTAATTTTTCTTGTGTTTGGTTTTTGTCATTGTTTTTGCGCTAAAATCAGGTCAACTGCCATCCTATTATACTTATGATTCGAAAAATGTATAAAGGTAGATATATTGTCCTTTAAGTGCTATATGGCTTATGCCCGGTTATCATCAATGCACCAAAATACCTCTATATACGGGAAATTATCACCCGCACTTCTCTCTGTCCACATATGGGTTCGATTACAAGAATACGTGGTTCTCAGTTTACTATATAATGCTCCCTATGATGTTCTATGATAGGGATTACATAAATAAAAAGGGTAATTTGAATTTGCTTATCACTTTATTTTAAATACAATAGACCATCATAGATAGCAAAGCCCCAAACCTCACACCGTCTCGTACCATTCCATGTTCTACCTTATGATTTTTTGTCTCTTTTTTCTATTATTACTTTTTCTTTATTTTTTTCTCTCCTCTTTTTTTTGCTTTTCAAATATCCATTGATTCACTAATATATCTATTTATTATTCTAAATCAGCAAAATGTTTGGGATAAAAGTGCGATTCAAAAGCAATTTGCTAACTAATAAAGTAAAGTTTTATCATAGTGCGTTTATAATTTGAGGATGCAATATATATTTCTTTTTAATTTCATTCTGCCTTGCACAAATAGGTGTAACATCTACTTCTAGGTTTTTGTCATAGTCTAAAAAGCCATAAACCGGGAGCAGTAATGTTTACTTTTATGTGCCAAAATCTCATAAAAGAGACGCTTTGATGCAAAAATATTGATAATAATGTAGATTGGAATGTAATAAGACATTTTGTGAAGAAATTGATGGCGAATGAAAAATATCGGATCCGCAGTTTTTCAAAATAACCTCGATATTTTTTTAAAATTTTTGAAACGTTTCCAAGTATTCATTTACTTAGATTAATGTCTCAAAGTTTGAAATTATTTCTCCTCGTCACAAACGTATATTTCTATAAAGTACATATAATTAAAAATCGAAATCTAACAAATAAAAATGTTATCAACCGACACTTAATTGTATATGTTAGTTTTCCTACAAACACATAGTCTAATTTAAGTGATTATGATATTCTAAATATTTCAAAAGACACCTAAACATTTATATGAGCACAAGAAAAAAAACTGTTTATGCAATAGGCAGAATAAGTAGAATATATATATATATCCCTTCATTTATTGATGCATTTGTACTATAGATTGTCTGAAATGAGCATAACATATTTGTGTTGTTTGTTAACCTGTAATTTACGACTTTGAAATTAATATTGTGAACTGAATCTAATTGTGACGCGATAAATAAATTTTTATGCATTTTCAACAATGGATTAATTACGATCATATCATTCCTAGCTATTGTTGATAAATATGATCGTTACACCCTGATTGTTTATGTTCTAGTTATTCAAAAAAAAGTTTTTAAATGGATTTTAGAACCAATTCCAGACATATAATTCTTTGAATCAAAAGATAAAAAGGTTATTGCTAATCACTTATTCCTTCAGGAAGATGTTTATAGCTATATATTACCGTTTTTGTGCTACTCAGATTTTGCGGGCTAAAAATCAACCCGTTTAAATAGCCCACTCCGGGCCCACAGGCCCAGTTTGGGCTTAAAAAGTTCATTTTACAGATTAAGTGAAAACACCAACATAATTTAGCAAACTAAAAGTATTTTATTAACATATACAAATATATATGACGATTTAAACACCATAAATGGTGGGACGCAAAACCAAATACCATTATTAAACTATACACAAATCATATCGGAATTTCCATTTACAGTGCCGCACAGGCTTAACTTCTCGATTTCTCTAACGTTTAGCGTTTAGCGTTTAACGTTTAAGGGTTTGCAAGATCAGAATATATCGTGTAACGTTTAGCGTTTAACGTTTAGCGTTTAGCGTTTAACGTTTAGCGTTTAGCGTTTGATGAAAGGGCATATAAGAAATTAAGATAAGCACTCACAATGATGTCCTTTATATACCCTTTACACATGTGGGTGCTATGGTTTAGCGTTAAGCGTGTAACGTTTAGCGTTTAGCGTGTAACGTTTAGCGTTTAAGGGTTTAGCGTTTAGCGTTTGTGCGTTTAACGTTTAGCGTTTAGCGTTTGTATCGAGAAGTTGGGAGTGCGCGCCACTGTACTCGTTAATTTTATGATTTATGATCATGCATTTAGATATCATGCTCCGAAGAAATTATCTAATTTCAAAGTAGGCAATTATTTACATAACTGGAAATGGCTAATAAACAGTGGCGCGCTTTAACCTTAATGCCAATTTAAAGGTTATGATAAGCACACATAATAACATACTTGAAGCCATTGTTTAGCGTTTAGCTTTTAACGTCGTTTGGCGATTATAGTTTAACATTTAGCGTTTAAGGGTTTTGCGTTTATGGTTTGTGCGTTTAACAATTAGCGTTTAGCATTTGACATGAGAAGTTAGAAATGCGCGCCACTGTTATATAATATTCAGAACTTGTTCAGTAATTGGTTCAATGGAGTTCAATTTCATTTGAACGTTGTCTTCGTTGAGGACATATCTTTACATTCATTACCTGTCTATATTGCTTGCTAAAAGATGTATAAATAACAAAATTGACACTCGAATTGATTGTAGGAAAAACATACATGATCAATGACATGATTATATAACCTTTGGAGTCAAATTGTAAACCATATGTGTAATAAATCGTCACCAAAATAGGCAAGGGAAGAGAGCAAACTACAAAAACCAGCAATATGGTTACCAAAATCCTAGAAACGTTTCGATTGGGTTGAGAAGATTGATTTAGTCTTTGTCTTTGCCTTTTTAGCATAACTATAAGCACTATGGTTGTTACCAAAATCAGTATTATCGGCAGTGCATAGAAGAACAGCATTCTCAATATGATGATATACACGATGTGGCATGTTTTAAACCGTACAGTAATGGTAACATAGTAGTATTTGTCAATCACTATATCACAAAAAGCAAAATGCAGTGAGTTATATGCTACCGCAAAAGCCAGTACAATGCCCAAGCCATATCGTATCCGTTTTATTGTACATAACCGCTTTGCGTGAAATGGAAAAGCTACAGCAATCAATCTTGTAATTGACATGAGAACAGTTACGTTTATGGATGAATGCATCGCCATGTCAACTATAGGCTTGAAAAAATATCCAACATGTTTAGGAAATTGTCCAAGTATATATGATTCTGTCATAAACGTCACAAGGACAGCGTTATCAGCTATAGAGAGAGCTTGAAAAAGAAAGGTCCCGACTGTTTGATTTGGCAATTTTCGAAATCCTAGAAATGCCAATGTATTTCCGTAAATCCACAATGATTGAATTATAAAAAAAGGGAAAGCCACGAAACTAAAGATTTCATCCCACATGTTTCGAAAATATGTTGTTGAAATAAAAATGTCAATGTTTTTATCACATTTGTAAATTTCAAATTTTATTTTAATGATAAAATATTATCGTTGCACTTGAAAGTACCACAAGGGCAAGTAATGTGCACATTCAATCGTTGTTAGAATCTGAAAAACCAGTGAACAGAACTCAT
>LQRL01077963.1:14786-40250 GCA_001703475.1 Hydroides elegans | reverse complement strand
CCTGTCCACCATGTACATGTAAAAGTCAAAATATGTATTTGCAAAACTTTCAATGTGCCGACCTGTCTACCTGTCTACCTGTCCACCATGTACATGTTAATTTAAAAAAAAAAATGTATTTACAATACTTTTCATGTGCCTACGTGTCGACCAAAGACGAATTTTTGTTTTAAAATATCTAAAAAAGTAGTCCGTCTAAGTTTCGATATTCTTGCGCGTAAGTGTGTGGGGAATTCTAAAGTCGTTCCTTTAATTCTTACATAAAATGCAACCTGAGAAATTATTATAATTAATATTTTTTACCTTGATTATTGCACCATCGTTTTGACACGGTAAGTCAGAAATGAAATCGTGAACACCATCTTTTTCTCCATCCACAAGAAAAGTAAATATTTTGGCCTAAAAAAATAAATTGAACGAGTTTTTACTCTTTTTTTAATCTAGTTAAATAATTAAACATTTACTCATTCGCAAACTAAAGAAAAAGTGTCCGGTTAATCAACAAACTGAAAATACATTAAATGCATGAGATACACGAACTTCATTTATTAATTTGTCAAAAATTACCTTGCTACTTAATTTATCCTGAAGCTTGTCTATTTTGTCTGGGAAGTCATCGTAATCGAAATAACACATTCTCCCGGGTACGAATTTGCGAGAATTATCTTCACGATATCTATGATAACCTAGAGAAAACATAGAAAATCTGATTATTCTTGTTAATAATCAATACTTACAAAATATAAATATAAAACTAAACTGCTTATTTTTTTTTTCATAAATTTAGTAAGTGATCACTTAAATACATTTTCTTATCGCCTTTATTAACCTTACCCAAAAATTTACCATGAAACCGAACAATGACATTTCAAAGAACATTTTATTTTTATTAGTTGGTTGTTTATACCTTTACTGCATCGCGTTTTGAAATCGTCCTTCGTTTGTCCGTCTGTTATGAAAACAACCACATTCTGACAAGAACCTTCATCATCGTTGCTTGGTTCAAGCATGCTAAATGCTTTCGTAAAAGCCGGCCTTAAATTATAATAAAGAATTATATAGAATTATCCAAATAAATCGAAGAAATCATTTATTAACTTAGTTATTTTCCTATATTTATAATGACACAAATGTCTCAAACGTATTATGCAACTAGTATCTCAACGATTAAGTTTTTAAATTCGTTGAACAACAAATCCTTTTTACTTACATTTAAACTGTTTTGTCTTCAAACATTTCAGTGTGATAGGACTCCCAATTCAAAAATATTTTCTCTCACAGGGATTTATCTACAAATTTTTGAGTGTGCGACAGCGGGCGCATTCCGAATCATTTTTGTGCGACATTTCGAAAACTGTGCGACAGTGAAAAAAGTTGTGCGACAATTTTAAACTTCTATTTGTTCCATTTGTTCAATCTGATTGATCACTTACATATACCTGCTTAAGACAAAACATCGATGAAGTTCTATAGAACCAAATTATGCAATAATCAGGAATGGACCAACAAAACCTTGAACAGTCTTTGATATATAATACGTTTATGGGCCCATATGGGAACTTTTTTTTTAATGACACAATGGGCGCATTTCGTCGAAAATTGTGCGACAGGACGGGCGCATTCGGACCGAAAGTTGTGCGACATTTGGCAAAATTGTGTGACAATTTCCACAGTCGTACAGGTAGATAAATCCCTGCTCTCACTTCTCTCATTTCTTATCACAAATACATGTACATTGTCTTAGGGATCCACATTAAAAGTAGCTCAATGAGACAGACTTACAGATGATCTGAACCTCCATCAGCTTCTATATCCTCTAATAAGGTAACGATTTCCCGAATATTACTCGTCGTAGCAGCAATAAGTCGACTAGCAGAGCAGCCTAACACTCGCTCTCGCTTGTCAAAGTAGTTGCCTATAATGTCAAATTAAATATTACATTCACTTTTGATATCCATGCTTATTTTGAAAATTAATAATAAACAAAGAGGAACAAATGAACATACATATCTTATTTGGGATTCTTTAAAAAAGTTAGTCAGATTTTAGATTTTTTTTAGACATTTTTTCCCATATCATCAATCATTTTTTCAATGGGAGTGTTTATTTTTTGGGAGAAAAATACAATCTAAGTAAATGTATGATGTACCATCAGTGTCCCAATATGGAGACCTAGACAACACAATGTTAACCCGATCCAGTTTCGTCAGGGTTCCTAGAATACTTTTCGCTATTGATTTCAGTCGATGGAGCCTATAAATAATAAAACGTGCTTGATAATTCTTATTCAGCGTTGAATTCATTAATTTGGATCCAATAAGTACAACGAAAACAATTGATACACAAGCGAATATTAAACCTATAACTTTTTGTTCAATCTGGAAAGCTCAATATCTATATATAAATACGCTGAGTTGCTCAACCATATTTTATGATACGATATTTAGAGACCGTTAAGCTTAAGCTGAAGCAAATATGTATAATCATGAAATATTAACCACTTATTCAATAGTAACATTATTTCAACAGTGAAAAAAAAATGATAATAGAGGTAGGAATTTTGTATAAACGTGATGACATATCTCCATATAAATTTCAATTTCAAGAAAATGTAATATAATCCAATAATTCTTACCTTCGGTTTGTTGCCATAGACGTACTCGAATCAACAATTATTACAATATTTTTCGGCGTTGACGTCACGGCTTGATACCAAGGTCGTGTACGAAGGTCGAAGTCATTACTGAATCCGATAAAGTTACGTGACCATTCTTTTCCAGGATACATCCTCAAAATTCCATCTTTTGAACCAAAATACTGCCATCTAGAAGTGACACAAAAAAGTTATAAATACTGATTATTATAAGAGAACACGTTAATTGTCATTTTTATTTGTATTCAAATATTGCATTCTATATATTGTTAATAATATTTATGATCATTTAGTTTTATATCAAATTCACGGAACTATTTAAAATCATATAACTTGATTTTAACTATTTTAACTTATTTATTCTCGATTACGAAGTAAACTTTCGTCTCACCTGATTGTTGAATCATTATTTAGATTTTGTTTGAACAAACTATCAATTGCCGACGTCTTAATAATGGATTCTACAATACCATCTTGGTTTGCATTTGACAATATTTTGACAGTGCTCTGGTTTAGACAAACCTTTGTCCTAAATTTTCTGGCAACAAAAAAACTTATACTAAACATCAAATCGTTTATATCTATATAAATGATAATAAATATTTTGGTACGAAACCATTGTATTATGTTTCAACTTTATTGACTATTATTATAACCGAATATTTATATATTGAAATAAATAACCATTACCATATGTACAATGAAGGAGTATTGTTACTCCTATAGGATGTCGGGATTTAAAGGTGATTGTTAGAGACAAACAAATAAATAAGCCAATATAGATTTTAAATAAAATATATATTCACTTGTGATAGCCGCACTTTCTTAATATATCGTTCGGGATGAAGTTTGCGTCCAGAAATAAATTAGGCGGAAGCGATTGCACACTTTTTGAGGCATTGATAATACTGTCGTCAGTGTCAAATATTTGCTGAAATTGATGAGCAGTGTTTTCAGATGTGTCTTGTCTCTTACCAAAGAAATCACCTGTAAAAAATAATCCAGCAACAGAGATCACCAAAACCGTCGGCCCGTCGGCCCGGGGCCGACAGAAAATCGCTCGGGCCGACAAAATTTTGGACCCTGTCGGCCCGTCGGGCCGACTGAAATTTGACTAAACCCTTACTTTGTCTTATTATTTATTATTATATTTTCGTGAACTAGAATTAACTTATAGATGCAAAGATTATCCTGGGCAAGACATTTGAAGGCCTCGAAAAAGGATTTCATTTTTGTCGACATCCTTTCGCCCCACCCTCCCTCCCTCCCTCCCTTACAATTATCCCTTACAATGTCCAAATGCTAACCAAATAAACGTGCGAACAATGCATAATTATTTGTTATTGGTTTTAAGTTTACGCCCTAGGTCAGTAACGTTTATTGGTCGGGCCAGCAACGTTATGAAGTTAATGGACCGGTGGATCAGTATCAAATCTGGGAATTTTGTATACTATTACTTATTTTTTTATCGAATCCTTAATTGTTATCAGGAAAATGTTCACTCGCGCCTCTGGCGCTCGCATCTTCACTCATCTAGGTTTTGTAAATATTTACGTGTTGATTATTATAAGAAGTATAGGTTATAGTTCATTTTTCAGGATGGTCAACTCAACTTGTTCATTCACATATCTTTATAAGAATTTGATCATATGAGTTTGACGTTTTTTTGAATGCGCTATGATATAAGGGTAGCATCTAGAGCAATCGTTACCTGCATACGCGACCCTTGTCTTATCTGTACGAACGGTTTTAAGTATAACATTAATTAGACTTGAAATTTGTATCCTAAATTAATTTACTTTTCAATATTCACCATTTTGCTCGTGACCTTTCAAGGATAGCTCCATAAATGCTAACGATAAAATGTTGGTTATGTATTACTCCATATTCAAAATCGGGCCAGTAAGATGTCGGCCGGGTTAAAAAATATTTTAGGGTTTCTGGTCCGGAGCGCCAGTGTGGAATTTGGCTTAAAAGCGAACATTTGTTAAATTAAGAAAATATCGTGATTTTATGCACAATATTGTGGGCCGACAACTTTTAGGTCGGGCCGACAAAAAATCAGAAACTGTCGGCCCGGCGGGCCGACAGAAATTTAGGTGATTTGGTGATCTCTGCAGCAATGTTAAGATTTCTGATAATTAACTATTAGTGTATTGTTAATCATATAAGCAGAATTTGAAATTGTTGTAATATCGCATAATAATATGAACTTAGCGTCCGATATACAATAAAACTGAAAATGAAAAATAAATAATATTTAATCAATGGCCCAATCATGATATTACTTACTTAGTTCGGTTTGAATGTTGATAATTTCATGTGAAGCATTAATATGGTCTTTAGAATGAGAAAGGGCATCAATAGTCTCCTGAAGCTGTTTATATCCTAGGGCATCCTTTGTGAGACTATGTAGTTCACCAGATATGGTTTGTGCCCATGTGTAAATATTTCGTTGCGATAAAATGGAACAATGCTCAGCAAATGCACAATTTGTATTCAAAAACAATATTGTTAATGTAACTATCAAGAAGGTCGAAGATGAGATTCTGCTATTGAAAGCTCTATGAAACGCGTCACTGTCAGACAATTTACTGAATATGAATAATATAAATAAAACAACCAAATTATGGTTGATCTCAAGTCTTAATCCTGTACTTGTGAGATGGTCATGTTTTGCTGAAAAACAATTATGTTGAGACTCAACTAAAAATCTTCGACTCAGACAAAATTGGGTTCCGTTGTTATATAAATCCGCAATATGAGAACCAGTCAGTATAGCAGAACCACAGGCTTCATAGAAGACGTCGCAAAACTCTTCACAAACTGTTAAACGTTCATTTTGATAAAACTCATTTTGATATGGTGAACATATATAGCACATAAGATAATTCACATAAGATTGACATGCCTTTGATGCACCTTTCAAAGGCTTAACTTTTCCAAATGTTTCATCGATTTCTTGCTGATTGCAGCAACTGTTTTCCTTATACCATGTGCAGTTTTTCAGGTTTGGTTGTGCTGAAGGTGCTCTATTATTGAAAAAGGGACAATACTGAATCCGGTTATCACACACAACATTTCTTAAGGTAAAAAATAATGAAAATGAAATAAAACATAAAATATCCTTTATTATCGCCATATTTGTTTATTTACATAAAAGCTGGGATTATAATAGGATCCCTGCATTCTTTTGGCGTGTCCCCGTCTCCGGAGACAACAACTTTTTCTGGGGACCCTGTTCTTTTGGAACACTCTGTCTCCGGAGACACAACCGACTTTTCAGTCGGGTAATGTTTTTCTTGCCTCGTTTTCATTTCAAAACAGACAGAAGACAACTGTCAGAAATTTATAGACATTTTATCAGAAAAATCATTTATATTATTAAGTACGTTTTTATTTTCTATGAATTTCCATGAAAAATAGTTGAGCGATGTTGATCCATTCATTCAAAAATGCCACATGGTGCTATCAATCTGTTGTTTGGAAAAATATTGTATTATCGCCCACATGTCAGATCACTCTTTTGTTTACAATTCACTCTTTATCTTGATACTCTTTCTTCTCCGATGGTCACCACCTTGTCAATCAATTTGATATATTTTTTATGTTGATAACAGCAGTTGTCATTTTTCCCGAAATCAAAAGAAAAAGGAGAAACTGGTGAATTCTGTTACACATTCAGTTAAGACCGGAATTAAGTTGGACAGAAAGAGACAATCCATGCCACTGTTCCCAAACTCAATTCTTTAAATGTTGATTTTCATCAACCCTTTATTAGTGCATTTGTAATATCACGTGACTGTACATTTGGGTCCCAATCCGTCCGGCTGTCCGTCTTTTATCAAGTAATAGACTCGGACTGGGCGATCCTAATTTCAAATATAGGTAATAGGTGAATATTGACAAAACGTACGATGTAGCGCGTTTGGTCGTAACATCCTAACGATTCGATTATAGATTCAAATCAAGTATCGGGATATGTTAATATATTTGAAAGCTTGGCCAAAATTTACGCAACTGGATGTAATGAAAATGATAAAAATATGTAAAATATACCATGCCGTACTGCTTTTTTTCTAACATTTTTCTAAGGAGGCCTCAAATATGTAAGACCACCACTGCGTAACTCCATGTGTAAAATTTTGACGAATTTGGTCTAAAATATAAATATATCAAAATAGGAATATTTTTTCAGCACAAGTTTAAATTAAAATACTGGTACAGGGGTGGACATATTATGAACTGGACATAATATGAGCGCTCAGTTTTAAAACTTCAATTTTCTTTCTTGAATTAGATATTTTGATGTTTAAATTTTTATCGAAATATACATTATATAAATGTTTATAAATGTGTTAACTTAAAAACTTATTTTGCAAGACGTGAAATATATTTGACTTTTTAAAATTCAGCGCTCATATTATGTCCAGTTCATAATTTGTCCACCCGTGTAATGACTGAATCTCCTAAAATATAAGTACGTTTTACTGGGCCCAATCACAAAATGTGGGGCCTATAAAGTTGGTGCGCCCGTCCGCACGTCCGTCCGTCTGTCCCTCTGTCATCGCCTTCATGTACGAGCTTGAACTATGAACGGAACGTCTTAAAGACTTGGTAATAGGCGCATACGAAATGACAAAGACTCTGATCATTGTACTTTAATTAAAGTTTGGTCCAACGCGAGGTACCCTCCGGCCAATTTGGCCAAAATCGGCCACCTGGCTGACGCCATTTTGGCATCATCATCAACCCAGAATGTAACAACATATTATTTGCAATGGAACGGCACAGATTCTTATCACTGTACTCAATTTAAAGTTTGGTCCCACGTGATGTGCCTTCCGGCCAATTTGGCCTAAATCGGCCACCCGGTCATGGCCTTTTGTGCGAAAATAAATCGAAATCCTCATTTGTGGCTATACCAGCTATCTTTTAACTACGTAACGAATTATATTCTTATCACTGTACTCAAATTAAAGTTTGGCACAACGTGATGAGCCTTCCGGCCAATTTGGCCAAAATTGGCCACCTGGCCTCGACCTTTCGGGCAAAATTCACTCGAAATTATGATTTCTGGCTGAACCAACTACATTGTCACAGCGAAATGACACAGATTCTTATTAAAATACCCATATTAAAGTTTGGCCCCACGTGATGTGCCTCCCGGCCAATTTGGCCAAAATCGGCCAACTGGCTATAGCCATTTTGGTGAAAATGAATCAAAATCGCCAATTTTGACTGTACCAACCATTTATAAGCAACGAAATGGCACAGACTTCTATCATAGTGCTCAAGCTATAGTTTGGGACCACGTGATATGCCTTCCTAACAATTTGGCCAAAATCGGCCACCTGGCCTTGGCCTTTCAGGCGAAATTAACTCAAAATTGTCATTTCTGGCTGAACCAACTACTTATTAGCAACGAAAGGGCATATATTCTTATCAAACTACTCAACCTAAAGTTTGGCCCCACGTGATGTGAATTTCGGCCAATTTGGCCAAAATCGGCCATCTGGCCCTGGCCTTTCGGGCAAAAATGACTCGAAATCGTCATTTCTGGCTGAACCAACTACTTATTAGCAACGAAAGGGCATATATTCTTATCAAACTACTCAACCTAAAGTTTGGCCCCACGTGATGTGCATTTCGGCCAATTTGGCCAAAATCGGCCATCTGGCCTTGGCCTTTTGGGCGAAAATAGCACGAAATTGTCATTTCTGGCTTAACCAACTAGATATTAGCAACGAAACGTAATATATTCTTATGAAAATACTCAACCTAAAGTTTGGCCCCACGTGATGTGCAATACGGCCAATTTGGCCAAAATCGGCCATCTGGCCCTGGCCTTTCGGGCCGAAATGACTCGAAATCGTCATTTCTGGTTCTACCAACTACACATTAGCAGCGAAATATCACCTATTCATATCAAACTACTCGACCTAAAGTTTGGCCCCACGTGATGTTCCATCCGGCCAATTCGGCCAAAATCGGCCATCTGGCCCTGGCCTTTCGGGCCAAAATGAGTCGAAATCGTCATTTCTGGCTGAACTAACTACTTATAAGCAACGAAATATCACCTATCCATATCAAACTACTCAACCTAAAGTTTGGCCCCACGCGATGTGCATTCCGGCCAATTTGGCCAAAATCGGCCATCTTGCCCTGGCCTTTCGGGCCAAAATGACTCGAAATCGTCATTTCTGGCTGTACCAACTGCTTATTAGCAACGAAACGACATACATTCTTATGTAACTACTCAACCTAAAATTTGGCCCCACGTGATGTGCAATACGGCCAATTTGGTCAAAATCGGCCATCTGGCCCTGGCCTTTCGGGCCAAAATGACTCGAAATCGTCATTTCTGGCTGTACCTGCTACTACCTATCAACAAAACGACATACATTCATATGTAACTACTCAACCTAAAATTTGGCCCCACGTGATGTGCCCTTCGGCCAATTTGGCCAAAATCGGCCACCTGGCCTTGGCCGTTCGGGCGAAAATGACTCGAAATCGTCATTTCTGACTGTACCTGCTACTACCTATCAACGAAACGACATACATTCTTATGTAACTACTCAACCTAAAATTTGGCCCCACGTGATGTGCAATACGGCCAATTTTGGTCAAAATCGGCCATCTGGCCCTGGCCTTTCGGGCCAAAATGACTCGAAATCGTCATTTCTGGCTGTACCTGCTACTACCTATCAACAAAACGACATACATTCATATGTAACTACTCAACCTAAAATTTGGCCCCACGTGATGTGCAATACGGCCAATTTGGCCAAAAGCGGCCATCTGGCCCTGGCCTTTCGGGCCAAAATGACTCGAAATCGTCATTTATGGCTGTACCTGCTACTACCTATCAACGAAACGACATACATTCTTATGTAACTACTCAACCTAAAATTTGGCCCCACGTGATGTGCAATACGGCCAATTTGGCCAAAATCGGGCATCTGGCCCTGGCCTTTCGGGCCAACATGACTCGAAAACGTCATTTATGGCTGTACCAACTACTTATTAGCAGCGAAATATCATCTATTCATATCAAACTACTCGACCTAAATTTTGGCCCCACGTGATGTGCCATCCGGCCAATTTGGCCAAAATCGGCCATCTGGCCCTGGCCTTTCGGGCCAAAATGACTCGAAATCGTCATTTCTGGCTGTACCAACTGCTTATTAGCAACGAAACGACATACATTCTTATGTAACTACTCAACCTAAAATTTGGCCCTACATGATGTGCATTCTGGCCAATTTGGCCAAAATCGGCCATCTGGCCCTGGCCGTTCGGGCGAAAATGACTCGAAATCGTGATTTCTGACTGTACCTGCTACTTATTATCAACGAAACGGCATATATTCTTATGAAACTCCTCAACCTAAAGTTTGGCCCCACGTGATGTGCCTTCCGGCCAATTTGGCCAAAATCGGCCACCTGGCCTTGGCCGTTCGGGCGAAAATGACTCGAAATCGTCATTTCTGACTGTACCTGCTACTACCTATCAACGAAACGACATACATTCTTATGTAACTACTCAACCTAAAATTTGGCCCCACGTGATGTGCAATACGGTCAATTTGGCCAAAATCGGCCATCTGGCCCTGGCCTTTTGGGCCAACATGGCTCGAAAACGTCATTTATGGCTGTACCAACTACTTATTAGCAGCGAAATATCATCTTTTCATATCAAACTACTCGACCTAAAGTTTGGCCCCACGTGATGTGCCATCCGGCCAATTTGGCCAAAATCGGCCATCTGGCCCTGGCCGTTTGGGCGAAAATGACTCGAAATCGTCATTTCTGACTGTACCTGCTACTTATTAGCAACGAATTGTCACATATTCGTATAAAAGTATTTAAAATAAAGTTTGGCCCCACGTGATGACCATTCCGGCCAATTTGGCCAAAATCGGCCACCTGGCTCTGCCCTTTCGGTCGAAAATGACTCGAAATCGTCATTTCTGACTGGACCTCATACTTAATAGCAACAAAACGGAACATATTCTTATAAAACTACCCATCCTTTCGTTTGGCTCCACGTGGTGACCATTTCGGCCAATTTGGCCAAAATCGGCCACCTGGCCCTGGCCTTTCGGGCAAAAATGACTTGAAATCGTTATTTCTGACTGTACCTGCTACTTATTAGCAACGAAATGTCACATATTTTGTATAAAAGTATTCAAAATAAAGTTTGGCCCAACGTAATGACCATTCCGGCCAATTTGGCCGATATCGGCCACCTGGCCCTGCCCTTTCGGTCGAAAATGACTCGAAATCTTAATTTCTGACTGTACCAACTCCATAGTAGCAAAAAGATATCACATATTCGTATAAATGTACCCAAACTAAAGTTTGGCTCCATGTGATGAGCCTCCCGGCCAATTTGGCCAAAATCGGCCACCTGACCATGTCATCTCGGGCGAAAATGACTCGAAATTGTCATTTCTGACTGTACCTACTACTTAATAGCAACAAAACGGTATTTATTCTTATCATACTACTCAACCTATAGTTTGGCCCCACATGATGACCATTCCGGCCAATTTGGCCAAAATCGGCCACCTGGCCCTGCCCTTTCGGTCGAAAATAACTTGAAATCGTCATTTCTCGCTGTACCAACTACATAGTAGCAACGAGATATCACATATTCGTATAAAACAACCCAAATTTAAATTTGGCAACACGTTATGACCAATCCGGCCAATTTGGCCAAAATCGGCCATTTAGCCCTGGCCTTTTGGGCGAAAATGACTTGAAATCGTCATTCCTGACTGGACCTCAGACTTAATAGCAACAAAAGGGCACATATTCTTATAAAACTACTCAACCTTTAGTTTGGCTCCACGTGATGACCATTCCGGCCAATTTGGCCAAAATCGGCCATCTGGCCCTGGCCTTTCGGCCGAAAATGACTTGAAATCGTGATTTCTGACTGGACCTCAGACTTAGTAGCAACAAAACGGCACATATTTTTATAAAACTACTCAACCTTTAGTTTGGCGCCACGTGATGACCATTCCGGCCAATTTGGCCAAAATCGGCCACCTGGCTCTGCCCTTTCGGCCGAAAATGCCTTGAAATCGTGATTTCTGACAGGACCTGCTACTTAGTCGCAGCGGAAAGATACAGATTGTTATCAAAGTACCCAAATTAAAGTTTGGCCCCATGTGATGTGCCTTCCGGCCAATTTGGCCAAAATCGGCCACCTGGCCTTGGCCTTTCGGTTGAAATTAAATCGAAATTATCATTTCTGGCTAAACCAGCTACATCATTACCACGAAAAATCACCTATTCATATCAAACTACTCAACCTAAAGTTTGATCCCACGTGATGACTATTCCGGCCAATTTTGCCAAAATCGGCCACCTGGCCATGGCCGTTCGGGCGAAATTAACTCGAAATTGTCATTTCTGGCTGAACCAACTATTTATTAGCATCAAAACGGCATAAATTCTTATCAAACTACTCAAGCTAAAGTTTGACCCCACGTGATGTGCCTTCCGGCCAATTTGGCCAAAATCGGCCATTTGGTCCTGGCCTTTCGGGCGAAAATGATTCGAAATAATCATTTCTGGCTGTTCCAACTACTTAGTCGCAGCGAAAGAGTATAGACTCTTATCAAACTGCTCGACCTAAAGTTTGACCCCACGTGATGTGCCTTCCGGCCAATTTGGCCAAAATCGGCCACCTGGCCTTGGCCTTCTAGGCAAAATTAACTCAAAATGGTCATTTCTGGCTGTTCCTTCTACTTAGTCGCAGCGAAAGCATATATATTCTTATCAAAGTACCCAAATTGAAGTTTGGCCTCATGTGATGTGCGTTCCGGCCAATTTTGCCAAAATCGGCCACCTGGCCCTGCCCTTTCGGCCGAAAATGACTTGAAATCGTGATTTCTGACTGTACCTGCTACTTAGTCGCAGCGGAAAGATACAGATTGTTATCAAAGTACCCAAATTAAAGTTTGGCCCCATGTGATGTGCCTTCCGGCCAATATCATAGTCCTAGATAAAAGCGCCATCTGTGAAATAGCTCAGGAATTAGTCAGATAGAAATTTCAAACACTGGAACAATTTTGAGGTGTGTAGAAGAGAGAGGAAATTGTATGTAAATAAACAAAACCCTAAAACTTCTATTAGAGGGTGTCCCACTTATTGGGCGGGGACAAGCCAGAGAGTTAATAAAAGTCTTAATAATTACCGGGAAATATTAATGGAAACACCAAAAGAGACAATTATAGATCTTAATATATTTTATTTATTAAAACCAATTCATAGAACAAGCAAATACATAGCATAAATTGACACAATAAATTCCAGTACAAAATCCGTCCAAATAAACCCTTAAAATATGATGCCGAACAATAACCGAACCGAATCCCTGAACCGAACCAACTGACCCAATAAATTATTTCTATATAACCCTTAAAATCCGTTAAAATCGTACAGCAAATCACTAGAAAAGCCCATGTAAAACCGCCATTTAAATCCTATGGGAATACCCGACCTAGAAAATTCCTCAACAAAACATGACCAAAAACCGTACAAAATATGAACCGATTACATAAAATGTTATACCAAAAGCATCTATAGACTAAGAACTACCTCTTGACCCAAAACTCTAACCGATCTATGCAATATCGCCGGAGAAATAACATAATTTATCACTGTTTTTACTAAAACCGCCTTTTTCGCTCACTGTTTACTTCTTGCCTCTCCACGTGACCTTAACCTGAGCTAAAAGTCCGTCAATCGTACAATTTAGTTTTCAAACTTCATCTAATTTACCCACAAAATGTCATAAAAAATAGTCCTTAAATTATAATAAAGATCCATGTAACTTTCATTAAAATCCGTGCTAAAATAATCCTATAATACCCAAGAAACGTTAAACATAAATACAAACCCCTGTTACACTCTCCCCACCTTAAAAAGAGTGAAATTAATGAATTGACAAATGAATAAATTTTACTCTCACAAAACGATTCAACATAAAAATAATATAACCCTATCCTGATATGTTCCCAGACCCTTTAAATGCAATACGAATAAATGCCATATGGGTTAAATGCAAAATCCTGAAATACCCTGCTTATACCTTGCTTATATAAGCAACAAAAACCAAAAAAAAAACTTTTAAAAAATCCGTAAAATTCACAGTAATTTCCACATAGTACATAAATGCATTCAACATAAAATCGCGTTACACATTGCATAAAATATCTGAAACCTACATGAAACCCAACTAAGACGGGTTGAAACCGGGTATCTGCAGCTACCGGATTTCAAGCCGACAAGGGAAACCTGTATGCAATATACAAAAAAGTTAAAACAATTCATCTTCAAGGCAGTCGCGTCTGGATCATGCATTTGCAAAAATTCTGGGTCTCCATCCCAGGACAGTCTTGTTACGTTACGGTAACTTCGCATATAAATCGTTGATAAGGCACTTCATATACAACATCTCAACATATCAAAAATCAAAATTATACTCAAATTACAAAATTCTAACAAAAAAAAAACAATATAAAGTGACATCCATATGAAACCAATACACACCCTCCCCCTCTTAAAAAAAAGAGAGCGAGCAAAACACAAAAACAAAAAAAAAACCTAAAAACTCATAAAATTCCAAAGACGCACAAAGGCGCGAACATATTTCCTCGTCGTTCACAAGGCGCACAGATGTTTGCGCGCAGTTCCTCAGGCGCATACACATTCGCGCACAGTTCCTAGGCGCACACACGTTTGCGCGCATTTCCAAGTGCGCGAACACACTCGCACAGTTCACAATGCGCACAAATTTGCGCGCAGCTCTTAAAACACGCACACACTCGCGCGCAGTTTCAATTGCGCATGCGCATCCCGATGGCGCACACACCGTTGTTTCACGCGCAGTCGCTCGCGCGCAGTCTCCATTACGCGCAGTCGATCGCGCGCAGTCTCCATCACGTCAGGGCACACAGGGTGACGTCAAGCCAGCCAAGGCGACGTCCACAATCACTGATGCCCAACGAACTCCATCACACAAGGCGACGTCCACTCACATTCGGCGACGTCGAAACACATCGAGTGACGTCAACTCACACACATGACGTCACATATGACGTCACTACAAAGCCGCAACACCCCGCGACGGCAGTTCTCACACAGGGGCGGCAACCAACGGCGACAGTTTTATACGCGCCTAATCGACATCGACGTCGGAGCATCTTCGACGGATGCATCCGAACATCTACCTCGTTGTCTCTCCAGTGCCGACGGCGATTCACACTATTTGACGTCATCACTCGTGAAACGACGTCGACTCGGCGGTCTCTTCAATGCGATGTCGCAATGTTCCTTGTCTCCTGGCACATAATCACTCACGTAACCGCGCGAAGTGACGTCGTTGTTGGTCGAATGTCCGCGCGTGACGTCACTAGTGTACCCACGTCGCGCCGTGCGACGTATCTCTTCCCAGGGCGTGAGGCACGATCGAGCGTAATGTCCAAACTTCTGGCACCGGAAACAACGTATTCGCTCGCGCGGAATTCGACGTCTAGATGGGACGTCGCTCGGTTGATATTCCTTGAACAGTTCACGCAACTTGTTACTCTCAACGAACGTGTCCGTGTCACTCTTCTGCGATGCCTTAGCACGACGTCGCTTCCGCCTATTGCGTTTGCGCCTCCTTTGCGTCCTTTCAGATGTGCTTATGACGTCATCCGTTGCGCTTGTGACGTCATCATGTGCGCGAGTGACGTCGTTAGATGCGCGAGTGACGTCGTTAGAGGTGCGGTTGACGTCATAAGATGCGGCAACCGACGTCCTCATCTCGGAAACGTCACTTCTTGGCTCGGGTGAACTACACGTCGAGTAACCATGACACGCATGTTGAAGTCGATCGACCACCCTATGTGCACCAACGACGTACGTGCGGGGGGCAACAACCACCGGCGACGGGGCAGCAACCTTCGGCGACGGGGCAGCAACCTTCGGCGACGGGGCAGCAACTTCCGGCGACGATACATAAACTTCTCGAGGAGGGACACCATCCCTTTGAGGCGATAGAATTTCCTCGTGCATCAAGGTTGTCAACTGTGAGACCAAATAAGTCAACTGTGTTAATCCTGTACGGAGTGTGTCAATGGATTCTCCTTGTTCCACGACCTTCGCCTCGAGCACTTCGCACATACTACATGTTTCCTCTTCGTACAGCTCCATCACATAGACTGGCTTCGAGGTTTGGGTCATAAAAAAATCAACCGAACATTGGTCCAACCGAACCGAGCCAATCTTTTCTCAACGTATCCAACGACTTATAAACTCATTACAACAAATCACATCCATATAACAAAACAAAATAAAAAATACAACCGAACATCGACCAATTCTACCGAACCAACCAAAAAACAATAAGGAGCACTGCCACCACTTATTTTAACGAAAGTAATAAGAACGATACATTACACTTTTAAAAACAAAACATAGCCAGAACAACGAAATATCAGCCAAACCTAACGAAATATCGACCAAACCTAACCAAATGTAGCAAAACCGAACGCTGGAGACGTGACACGTCCGTGCCAGAACACTATAGAAACCTATAAAATTCAAAGCAACACCGCTGCCATCAGTGTAGAAGAGAGAGAGGAAATTGTATGTAAATAAACAAAACCCTAAAACTTCTATTAGAGGGTGTCCCACTTATTGGGCGGGGACAAGCCAGAGAGTTAATAAAAGCCTTAATAATTACCGGGAAATATTAATGGAAACACCAAAAGAGACAATTATAGATCTTAATATATTTTATTTATTAAAACCAATTCATAGAACAAGCAAATACATAGCATAAATTGACACAATAAATTCCAGTACAAAATCCGTCCAAATAAACCCTTAAAATATGATGCCGAACAATAACCGAACCGAATCCCTGAACCGAACCAACTGACCCAATAAATTATTTCTATATAACCCTTAAAACCCGTTAAAATTGTACAGCAAATCACTAGAAAAGCCCATGTAAAACCGCCATTTAAATCCTATGGGAATACCCGACCTGGAAAATTCCTCAACAAAACATGACCAAAAACCGTACAAAATATGAACCGATTACATAAAATGTTATACCAAAAGCATCTATAGACTAAGAACTACCTCTTGACCTAAAACTCTAACCGATCTATGCAATATCACCGGAGAAATAACATAATTTATCATTGTTTTTACTAAAACCGCCTTTTTCGCTCACTGTTTACTTCTTGCCTCTCCACGTGACCTTAACCTGAGCTAAAAGTCCGTCAATCGTACAATTTAATTTTCAAACTTCATCTAATTTACCCACAAAATGTCATAAAAAATAGTCCTTAAATTATAATAAAGATCCATGTAACTTTCATTAAAATCCGTGCTAAAATAATCCTATAATACCCAAGAAACGTTAAACATAAATACGAACCCCTGTTACAGGTGATAAACACTCAAGTTTCACTAGTACGGAGCATCTTTCTCTACCATACATGTCTCATTCATGTCCAAAGCATTGAAACGTTCAATACGTCGCACTAAGGTTCAACCTGGGAGGAATATACGGGGAGTGGAATCTAGGCCGAATAAAAAACAATTTTGAATAAAGTTGCTATATATAGAACATTAATTTTGTAACTGTTTCCTACGACTGGGGATTTTTTCGTCGTTTTATTTGCGAGTGCAGTCGAATCGTTTCCAATCCTTGTTATCTTCATCCCAGGTTCAACCGTTCAAAGTTGATGTATGCCAAATGTCAATTAAATGCAAGTTTGAACGGTTGCACACATCGTATGCTCTACCGTTCAACCGTTCAAAGTTGCTGTAAATGCAAATGCAATCGTATGACTTTATTTATGCAGACTTATGAAATGACGACGGGTCTATACCAGTCCCTAAAAACGCAGATACAAGTGACACTTGTCGCCAAAACCCTTACCTATTTGTTGCGTCATAAGCATTATATGGAATTACGTAATAATTTCACAACAAACAATTACTATACGTTCTTGACTACCCTTAGCATTGAACGGTTGAACGTTAGAGCATCGAGTTTCTCCTTATTTGGCAGATATGTCACATCAATCAGATTGCTTTAGAATGTAAAGCCTCTTATGTATCGATCGATGGTAAGTTTGAACGTTTGTACATATCATATGTTCTACGGTTAAACGGTTCAACGTTGATGTCAATGCAAATTGAATTATGTAACTTTGTAATATTGAAAATATAAACATGACTTTAATCATAATGGAAAGATCGAAGGTTTGTGTACCCTAATGAATATTTAACATTAATATAAGCATGCTCATACATTTTATATAGATAGATCTACATATACGTCGTAAATATATTGTTTTCGGTGAATTTCGCCAAAGACACGGAAACAAATGAAACTTGTCGCAATGATCCTAACCTTTTTGCGACATAAACCTTATATACAATAACGTCATTAGCGCATAACAAAAACTTAATATTTATTCTTGACTACCCATAGCATTGAACGGTTGAACCGTAGAACGTCTACTTTTCCAGATATGTCACATCAATAAAATTACTATAAAAGGTTCCTAAATAGCCATAGAAAATAAAATATTTGAACGGTAGTACCTCCTCTTTAAGAAATGTCAAACTATACATCACACCTTTCTCTCAAGAATATTATAAAAGGTCACATATGTCTTTCAACTTTGAACCGTTGAACATGTGTGTAGCTCTTTGAACATTTCAATTCCTTGGACATACCTCACATGTCTCGTCCTCAGTGATAAAGCCGACGTCATTTCCTGCTTCGACCTTTTAATCGTCATGCAACCTTTATCCGCCGTGACCTTTGGGGGTTGCACAATCCCCACGCGAGACATGTAAGCTATTTTGCTCCACATCGGCTTTCTGATATTCGGTACTACAACCAACCAGAAGCCTTATGCTTCCTCTCACTTATTTCGTTCACCGCTTTCATTCTTTCTTTCCCCGCTAACCCAAATTTTCTTAGGGCTCGGGTTGTTGATGTTCCCACGAACCTACGACAACAATTTTCGACAGGGTAGCACCAAACATACCATCCTTTCTCCCTATAGCTGTCAGACAGTTCACTCTATTTCAGTTTCGTTTTAATATATGCCTCATTGATCCTCGATTTCCATGGAACTGTTGATTCTATCATTATCAGTAGCTTCCTTGATGTAGAGAACATTACTATATCTGGTCTTAATCGGGGTTCAATCTCACAGGGGAAGAGGCTTATCGAGTTCTACTCGTAATTCCCAATCTTTTGCTCTGTTTAATAAAGCAATAAAGCAACACCTTTTTTTCTATGTTTTGTATTATTTGCTTTGTGGGTTGTTTTTCCAGCTTTTTACGAACCGCTTTCCCTCTTTGTACTTTATTTTGGCGAAGTTTTTTTGCACTTACCCTTTTAAGCCTGAAATGGGGGACACTTTCGTCTGACCACCACGTGTAACGTCGTTGAGCAAGCGCTGTTTTGCATGAACATAGAAAGTGCTCCAAATGACCGGGCTCACTGCAGAGTCCCACATTTAGCGTCATCATTCTTTACCCATCGCATGAACTTTTTCTGTGTCGGTAAAAGGTCATACGTCGAGCGGATAGTGTACTGAATTCGTATGGGCCCCATTTGCCACACCGTTTCCAGGCTATCTTCCTGGGTACTGCTCTCTCCCATTTCAACCAAATTCCTTGAGATGCCAATCCAATTGCTCTGGCCATTCTCTTCTCTTCCCATACTTAACGACATATGCACACTTTGCCCACGATATATTTATATTTTACACAGAATGTTGCACCGCTTCTTGAAGTACCCATTTTCTACCCATGGGAAGAGTCACTCAAGATTTACGCACACAGTCAACAGATGATGTTTGTATTGTGATGGCAATTCTGGCTTTGGTTACTTTAAATTCCTTTGTGAGTGCAATAAATGGTTTTTGCAGCTTCATTTGTTAAAAGGATCCGTGGTAGTACGCCAGATTGGTAACACCATGCTTTAATATTTCCTTGAAGTTAACTCTTGTTTATACTCCCAAACCATTGGTCCAACCGTTTACCTATGGTCTTAACATTGTTAGTGTCTTTATGGCGTCCGTCGAAAAAAAATGTCTAGGCATTTGATTGGTTGGTCCTTCACAATCGGTATTGAGTTGTCTGCGATTTTGAATTCAAACCGGTCGCTTGGTTTATCATTCTTAAGGACGACACTTTTCTTGGCGGTGAACTTCATTCGCGCCCACTTTATTAGCTTCGCAAGTCCTCCTCTTATCGATCTGGTCTGGACTGTATGGATTGTTGCTATAATGAGATCATCCATGAATGTCTTCGCTGGTGGTTGTCTCACACCCGAATTCATCACGGGATCTTTATATTCATTTTATGCAAATTTCACAATTAAGTTGATTGCGCTTGAAAACAGTATAACTGATATTGTGTCGCCCGTGATAATTTCTTTTTCGAGTTGTCACTTTTTTGTGCCCTTGCTATGTGTGGACCGAACTGTTTATAGCATTCTTTGATTAGCTTGTTCACCTTCTCCGGAGCATGATGTCGCTTCAGCGTTTCTACAACTACTTTATGGGGCTTTGATCCGTGCGTATGCGTTTGTGTGGTCTAACCAGACTACTGAGAGGTCGCCCTTATTACCTCTTGCTTCTCTGATCAACTGCGTGAGGATATTTCATGCAACCTGTTACTCCAACTGGATCTCTTCTCTGTCCGCTGGTGTCGAGATATCGGTTTGCTAACATGGAGTTTGTCAGTCTTTTTAACACAACCAAGAGTAATGCAATGCATTATACACTTAGGGGATATATTGTTTGGAACTGGTTGATAAAGGTTTGCTGTTCCTCCTTCGGCACAAAACACCCTTCCGTCCTATGCCAGCTTTCAGAGATAACTTCCTTCTTCCATACTGCATTGGCCAGCTTCCCTAATCGTTTCGGCAGTTTTGGAAATTTTTATGCACTTTTATATAATGGATGTGTCGGGGCCAGATTTTCGGCGCCGGGGCCCCGTGACGCAAACCCCGCCCCGTCGCGGGGCCCCGTCGATACCCCGTCTAATAATGCTACACCGTACCTTGACATAAACTATATTTTAAATAATAAGATTTCTTTGCAAGTTCAGTAGTGTGAAATTATTGAAAACACAGGTATCCCATGTCACTGCATAAAAATGTGTATAACTAGAAATGTGTCCGTCGGAGCACGAATGGCCCGCTACTCATAAATCAGTAAAATCGCCATAGCCACACATCACCCATATGCATATAGGATGATAAACAATTCAACGCAAACAAATATTTTAATGTCAAACAAAAATCAAAATAATAAAAAATCTCCGCATCAAAAATATTACTCTTGTTTATAATATCATCATTATTACATTTGTTTGTATGAGATGGGATTCGAACCCGTGACCTTATGATCACGAGTCTACTGCTCTACCGCTGAGCTACAGGTCGATTTACGATGTGAATGCAAACACTTTGCATAATGGTGACAATCATGTCACACTAGTCAATTTGACTGACTTGACCCTTTTATTTCGACCTTCGATATAATAATAAATTGAAAGAAAATTAATTTATTTTTATTATTTCTACACTTGTTAATGAAAAAGTTTTTTTTTCATTTCGATTTTCAAGCCTCCGTATGACAAACCCTTCTGCTTACGGCAGGTGTGGACATGCATCAGATACACGCCATATAGACCCGTCTTACCGAAAGCGAATGGTTTATGGTCATGCGGTATAGGCTATGTCGTTTGACGGAAAGGATGGCTTTGGTGCTACGTTCTAAGACCCCTTGGGAAGCCTGTTCGGTCAAAAGGTGAGGTGCACATCTTCAATATACATATAATTTATTCCAACTGGTTTCAGATCGATCGATCGAAAACCCTAGGACGAGTTCATTACACAAAACATAGCATAAATCTGTTAATTGCTGTGGGTGGGGCTATGTTCTAAGACGCTCGGGGCCAAACCGGAAGAGCCAGGTCGGTCAAAAGGTAAGGTACACATCTTCAATATACATATAATTGATTCAAACTGGTTTCACATCGATCGGTTGAAAACCCTAGGTCGAAAGGTTTCAGGTCGATCGGTTGAAAACCCTAAGACGAGTTCATTACACAAAACATAGAATAAATCTGTGAAATGCTGTAGGGTGGGGCTATGTTCTAAGATCCCCGGGGCCGAACCGGAAGAGCCAGGCCGGTCAAAAGGGAAGGTGCACATCTTCAATATATATATAATTGATTTCAAACGGTTTCAGGTCGATCGGTTGAAATCCCTAGGACAAGTTCATTACACAAAACCCGTGCGTACGACGGATTGACGGACGGATGGACGGATGGACGGACGGACGGACGGATGGACGGACCGACGGACGGACAACTACCCGAACTCAGACCTTTCACCTATACCAAAACTCGTTTTAATACCGAAAGATGCCATTTCCGTTGAAAAAAATGCACGCACAGACAGGGTAAAACCTATATGGCCCTCTGACGATCATCAGGCGTGCCATAAAAATGTCAAATGTGAATAATTGATATATTTTTGTTCAATATTTGCATGATTTGATTAATTTAAGCATACTTTGTGTTGTTAAAAGTAGGGATCATTAAGGACGTCGGGGCCCCGGGGTCAAATTTCGCTTCGGGGCTGTACTTTCATCGACGGGGTTTCTGGGCCCCGACCCATCCCTATTTTATATGATGAGCCACTGTAACCTGGTGCAGACCGTGCTCTAGCTCTTTGTACCGCTTCTCACACTTCTTCTATTTGTACCTCGTTAATATTGAACCTTGTAATTAGCTCTATTGGAGATATAAGCGCGCTGCATTCGTCAAGTTCGGTTTTGAGTCTTTGTCATAATGTGCATATGCGAGATGTTGTTTGACATCGTTCACTTTGCTTTCGATTTCACCTGCTTTGGGATTGCCTAGCGACTTTATCCCATTATCATACGGACTTTTTATGAATTCAGAATGTGCTTTAACCCTTCTTTGCCTCTTTGTCTGTTTTTCTCCGCTGCTCTCCAGCTCCGGAGCGGATCGCCTTAAGCCCTTCTTTTTCATGCTCATCACACTTTTCCCACTGATTTTTTATTTATCTCAGATCCCGTCTTACATTACGAATTTGAACCACGCGCCTTTTGTTGATGGTAAACCTTGTTTTTACATTCACTTCTTCACTACCGAATGTCTCTCTACCAACCGTGTATATGGTTGTAGTTAACAACTCGCCTTTCCGGCTTATCGTGCCTGCGAGTGTTGACCCTAGTACATTATCTTATGTTTCCTTAAATGCTTCCCATGCATTGTGATCGACATTCTCAGCCCTACGGCGTTCTTCCTTGCTGTGAATTTCTTTGTCTTACAAGAGATAATATATACGCGCTGCAACTGGTTGGCCTTGGTTCTATAAGATATAGAAATTGAAATTTCAATATAAAAATCATATGAGATGATGTTAAAATAAATAACAAAAACAAAAATAACAACATCATTTAGGAATTACTGTAATAAGGTTAAGATATTTCGATAAATATGTTGATGGTGTGCAAAAGGCTCAAAGGTTCAAAGTAAATGCTTCATAAAATCAAAGAACTTTGACATGTAAAACTATTTGTAGTTTTACAAGTGACATAGAAGGGACATCAAATGTATATTGTGACACGTTCAAATGATTGTAAGGTGAAAAGTTGTATTTTATAATTCAATGAAGATTTTCTGAATAATGTTTTCTATTAGAACACCAATGAAACTATAAAAATAATAAACTATTATAAAATAATGAAACGAATTCAGGAAATATAACAATGATAAGATACATTTTTTTGCCACTTAAATAAAACATATATTGAACGTCAACAAATAACAATTACTGTAAACCCTAGCGACGTACAAACAACAAAATCAATTGATGCAATTATTTGTTATCATGTTGAATATTTGGCTGTTAACTGAATTATCTAAAAGGTTTTTCATGATGATGCTTGTCATCTAGAAAAATATGTTCAAAACCTTGACCGGGTAGATAAATATATGCATTTATTATCAATTATTATATAGGATTATGATGTGATAATATGAATTAAATTACGCGATGACTGTGGTAACGCCCAATAAATTGTGTAAAGTTATCCAGATTAATGTTTATTTGGTTTTATTCTTTTAAATATTTTTCTTGTATTGATATTCATTATTCGTAAAACTATTACTATAATTTGAAAATATGAGTTATGAAAACATAAAATATATAGGGCTAAAATAAACGGATCACCGCTCTACGATAATAAAAAGGAAAGCCTTTGTGGACTTAACATTATAAGCTTAATCAACGTTAAAGGTTTGACTAGTTTCAACCGATTGAACATTTCTAATCCTTAGAGATGAATGATAAAACAGGTACTAATATTATATATTTTCACCTTCATTATTTTTGGAGAACGAACTAAACCAGTTACTAAGTTCAAATGTTCTATCGGAATCAATTTCATAGGTCCCACTAAAGTCATCTATTCAACTCAATGTTGAAAATTCTATTAACAAACACACCGATAATCAAAAACAAATTTAGTCATCGAAACCATCCTAATTCTCATAGACAAATATATCTCACAACAAAACCTTTGTTCACAACGATGAATCAAACACAATAGAAAGTTGAATTCAAGGTTACTTAGCAAATTAGTTCGTATGTAGTGTTTACCATACCCAAAGCAAAGGGTGCATTGATTCAAGCATATTTTATGCTAACTAAAATTGCAATTACCATATTTTGCAAATCAGTAGAGCAATTCAGTATGAATACAAATGACACTGAGTGTTCAACTCTGATTACAATTGAATATATTAGATAGCTTGACAGAGCTTTGAATACAATGGATGTGTCGTCCAACAGGTGTTTTTTTCTGCTAGAAAACAATCTAAATGGCCATGCTTTTGTTCTTAACTCCAAAGACCTAAAACGATGCAATTTATGTATTGTCTAACAAGTGGATTTTCATGATTAAAAAAAACACAGTAATGGCTATTGTGTATCGCTTCAAAGATTCAATTCAAGTGAGTGATGGTTTCTAAAAACTGATGGCAACATTTGATAGTTTATCATTTCAATCAACAGTAGCAATGGATACAAAACGAAAACGTGCAGAGTACTCGCTAAATATAAATTATAGATTATTGCAGGATATTAGCAAAGGTGTGAAAACACATCACAAACCCTAAGTGAGATTGGTGTGCCAAAATTTATCCTCGCGGCATGGATAAAAAAAAACAAAAAAAAAACAAATAGTTTGAAGGTGAGCAAATTGCGCTAAAACGTAAACGTGTTAGAAGAGCTCAGCATGAGGACTTGTGGCCCAGTGATTTAGACTCAAGCTGAAAATATGGCCAAACAGCTTCAAAATGATGCCGAATAAAAGCATGGCATTCAAGCTTGAGACAGTGCATGGTGTGAAATCATCAAAAGAGCGATTTACGGTGGTCGACATCAGCAACATAACTGGTTCCGACAACTTTTCAAGTCATCAGAAAAGGATAATTGCACCGCCTGGACTTGCCGCCATTACGCTCTTCTTCTTATTGCCAAACACAGCATCAGTTACACAACCAATGAACCAGATTATCATCCAGATTTTGAAATGCCTCTACCGACGCCAGCCTGTCGATCGGATGTCCGAAAGCTTCTTCCCCTCGCAAAGCTTTACCGTGAACGTTTCGTTGCTCTCCATTTCCTGAAGTCTGCGTTGGACAATGTTACCTCGG
>LQRL01077962.1:0-18462 GCA_001703475.1 Hydroides elegans | reverse complement strand
ATGCAAAAATGTGCGATGTATTCATTATTAAGTCAAAAACAAATAGCAATGTACTTTTGAAATATGATTTGCTCGGCAATGTCTCAATTCATCCATTATGGTGCAAAAATGTGCGATGTAGATTTTCATTGTTAGTAGTAATTCAAGCAAGATTAATCTGTTAGAGTTCCTTTATGGCTCTCATCTTATTAATAGAAAAAAAGAATGTATTCTTTGAATATTAAAAGAAACTGTCTTCAGCGTACTAATAGTCTATTAATGGCTCTCGTGTGGTTATTTGTGGCGTATACGTGCATTAGCTAATCAGACTTTTATTGTATATATAACCTTGGAGCATAACGCATTAAGGATCTCATTAAGTATACAATTACGAGAGCATTGCCTCCATCAATGTTTACATCATATATTCAATGTCGTATATGGGTACATTTAAAAGTAGGAAACACTGTAAAAGCTTACTCAAAATATGCTCAAAATGTCCGTACATAATGCACTCTTTTATGAGTCTCTTATATGCTAGAGTTTGCAAAAATATGGGATTTGGCCAAATTTTTTATAAAGGTTATATAGGACCGTGAGCGATATGATTCGGATAAACCCCTATAATACCAGCGTGTAAACACTCTGGTATTAAAAAAATTCAATAAGATTTCTTCAATAAAAATGTCACGTCTAACTATATAATTAATACAAATGCATTTTGTTTACTCGAACGACATTACGTTTATTTGCATTATTATTTCATAATTTCATTTGAAAATATAATATATTATACGCGAGGCATTAAAAATCTTATTTTATAGCCTAGAAAATGATCATATGGCTATAAATCACCTGGAGGAATAAAAATATAAAAAAGATTAAATAAACATAAAACATGTCAATTACAGTTCAAACTATTCTTGTAATTCAAGTTCAAATAAACCATTCAATAAATACATATTGAAAAATTCCAGGGATATCGATTCTCGAGGAATATATTTCAAAGTGTTATTTTTCATCATTTTTCTGGATGAAATCTTTCAAGGCTCTGTTTTTGTATTGTTCATTAGGGTAGGCCGATGTCCAATCCGATTTGACAGCGCCACTTATTCGGCATTCTGCATCGTTGTCCTGGATTTGGGAGATCAAGGCGGAACGCACAGGCAACGTTATTGTTTTTCGCCCTTCAAATATTCAATAATGATAACATATTCAGTGGTCTTTGTTTCTAGTGTGTGACATTTACGCATAGTTTATAAATACACATGTTATATTAAATGAATAGCAAATTCTAAAGTAAAACGTTAAAGGTGTTTAATCATTAGATATGCACATCAACTGTTAATGTGATTAATGTTAATGAAAGCTCTAAAAGGTTTGCTTAACATTGAGTTATTTTCAATAATAATTCATTTATTTTGAAATATGAAATAACGTTTAGCATAAACGATAGGCTGCGCAACGGACTTAAAACAAAACAATATTGAAAATTTACTTTTCCTTTTGCGTTGAATAAGCTCACAAAACAATACCACTAAGCAATGTACTAATCCAACTATAAGAGGTGTTAGAAATGTTATTCCATCCTCGAAACGAAAAACATAATTTATAGCAATCGATTCAATGTAAGGAACAATGAAGAAAACGAACCAAACAATAATACCGGATATACATGTCTGGAAGATATAACTAATAATTAAAAACAAAAGGGTCACTCCTAATATGATTCTCTGAAAAATGGTACTTCTAATTGAAGGATCAACTTTAGCTTTAGCATTGCTCATTTCTGGTGCTGCAAGTGCATTGCCACACACATCTGTAGTTTTGAAAAACAAATAAACATATTATAAGATTAAGTTAAATGTGATTTACCAATATCAAAGAATAATGTGAAAAATCGTCAAGAACACGATGTATTTGTTGTACGTATTTTTTAAGCTAATCAACTACAAGTTTTTTAACAAAAGTTATTTCTGAAAATTTAATTAATTATTAAAATAAGTTGCGTATGCTTCATAAAGTTTTTAACAAAAGTTGCAGGCTATTTGTGAAATTAAATTAATTATAAAAATAAGCTGTGTATGCTCCATAAAATGTGAATACGTTATTTATATTATAATCTTTCAAATACCATTGTTTTCATCTTTTAAAATTATTTGCTATATTTTAATTAAGTTTACGTGTCAATTATTTATCATGCATACCTGCTTCCTTTTTATTTGGCCTTTTCCTTATACGTAGGTGTTGTAATTCGTCTTTGATAACTGGACTTTGAGTTCTTGTTTTGGAATGGTGATACAGGTCCTCGCCTAAAATACACCATTGACATATGATCAAATATAACAATGTAGCAAAAGATCGCGACAGTGTGTGTAATTGTGTATCATTTCATAACATTTAAACAAAACGATTTATTTACCGATGCAATAATAAGCTAAATAGTCACCTGTTGGGAAAAATAGCCCTTTGAGTCCTTTAGACCTCGTAGGCTTTCAGCATGATTCAGTTGGAGATCCATTGCGAGATCACGTGATGCTTCAAATTCTGTTCTGGTTTGACTATCCGTCGTTCTGTTTACTGGAGTGGCGCTGTATATAGTATCTATACCTTGAATAGTAGATTTATTACATATTTATGGTTCATCAAAATATATCATTATCTTTTTAATCATGTATATATTCTGATAATGTTTACCTTGTCAATAATAAAATATGCATGTAAGCAAAAGATACCTGTTTCTTTTTTAATTGTCTTTTTCCGTGTACTTTCTCGACACTTGACTTCCATGTGTTGTACTTTGTCTGTGATTACTGTACTGAGACCTCTTGTTTTTGAATGGTGATACTGTTCCACGCCTAAAATATGCTAACGATGCATGATCAAATATATCAATAAAACCATAGATCGCGTCAATATGCTATTTTGTATCACTTCATAGCATTTGAACAAAATAATACATTTATCAATGCAAGAATGAGCTAAATAGGCACCTTTTTGTAAAGAATATCCCTCTAAGACCTCTGGACGTCGTAGGGTCTCATGGCGATTCCTATGGAAATCTGTTGCAATATTACTTGGTGATGCAACTGCTGTTTGGGTTTGACTATCCGACTTTTTTATTCCTTGTGTGGTGCAATGCACTTTTTCTATACGTTGAATAGTAGATTCTAACGTATTCATTTTATCATTTTGCTTAAAATGCTCGTCATTTAGTGCAAAAAAGCTTCCCTCATGGCAAAGAGTTCATTGGATATGATTTGCATTTGTTCTTTTTGTTTAGTCAATTTACGAGTTGCATCATTGAGCTGCGCACAAACTAAATTCTTCTCATGCAACGCCTCCCCACACTTCCTGTTTGCTTTAACACGTTCTTCTATTAGCTTACAATTATCGGATTCTAGGCGAGAAATGGTCCATTTATATATGGTTTCACTCAACAGCAATGGCGTATTGTGTATGTCATCTAGGATTTCTAGTAAAACTAAGAGCAAATATCAATAAAAATATCAAAGAAGGTAAAATGTTTCATATTCATCGAATTTTATGTTCATATTTAGGAAATTGTAGATCTAGATTAGATTAAAAACGTTTTAAACCTGCCTCTACATTCATTTTAGAGCGGTAGTCAACGATTAATTTTTCATTTAAGAAATTTATCTCAATCTATTTTTTGTCTATCGGAAGATGATCGGATATCTGGGAAATGAGCTTAATACGCTTATTTCTATCGAAAATGTTTATTCTGAAGTTGCAAGCAAGAATCGCAGAATAGCTACTGCAACCAAATAAAGAATCTCCTACCAGATTAAAGATTTCAAGAAATCATATGTGTAATAGACTATTTTCTCGCAGATTCGTTTAGGGATAATGAATTTAGAGACATCTGCATTGTTTGATATATTCACAAACATAATCGTAGAGTAAAATAATCGTTTCGAAAAAAATCTTTGTTCTGTTCTAAAAAAGTTGCAAGCAAAGAAGAGCTGCTACAAGAATAAACATTTACCCGAATAAATTGTTGAGTTCCCTCAGCAGTTTGATAAGCGAATTGATACCAATGAAAAATATAAATAATGATTGCCTGTCATCTCTGTGTCGACTTCGTGAATTTTCTTTCTCTCGCTCGGTTTAAACTTTGTCATTCGAAAAATAATGCGTTTTATGCGCTTTGAATCTTTCGTTTCGTCCAGTTCAATGGATACAATCGATGGCATATGTCGTTTTTTTGCTGTGACAAACTATCATTTCCTGACCAATGGGTACCATTCTGTTTTCCGTCATTGCTTCCATTAGTAAAAATAAGATTGAATTGTGTATATGTAAATGTTATTTTGTTTTAAAATGTTTCTTATTGAAAAATAAAACAATCACTCAATACAACAAAAATGATGTAAATACACATTTTATTACCTAACAAAGGCACCAAATCACTTTGTTTCTTTCGGGCGTCAGGGACTACTAAAACCAATCCAGTTGCAAAGGTATCAAAGGATGAGTCGTATTTCAAGCCGGTGTCAAGCTCGGCAAAAAATTCGGGGGGCATAAAAATCGAGATCCACAAAGTGTTGTCATATATTCCACTCTTTTAAATCCCGACGAAAGATTTTGAGAGCCCTCGAATACTTTTGAAAGACCGAAATCGGCCACTTTAAGCGTGTGTTTCAATCCTTCTTTTTTAATCATTAAGTTTTCTAATGTTATATCCCTATGTATGATTGGAGGGTTTAATCCATGCATAAACGACAAAGCACTTGCATTATATGGATGCTGGATTGAAATGACAAATCGAAATAGTCCCTCATATATGTTGAAAGATTTCCCAAATCACAGTATTCCATAAACAGCCAAAATTGTTTACTCGTGTAGGAATGATCATACAGCTGAACAATGTTATCATGATCTTGCAAACTACGTTAAAAAACTGATTTCGCGTTCTGCCATTTGCCACATATAATCATTTTTTTCTATTTCCATCCATAACACGAATTTTCTTTGCAGCTACCGAGTAACCATGTTCAGTATGAGTTCCTATATATACAGTTCCAAATGTCCTTCCTCCAATATCGGATCCGAGGTCCACTGTATAATCTCCGATAGCGGCGTTATGTTTGGGCTCACTAACAGAATCCATCTTTCGTTGTGTAGAAAGGCAAATATCTGAATGAAATATGAAAAAGATATTCCTAATTTTAAGCATTCTATTGTTTGGAGGAATCAGTAAGTATGAGAAAAAGTATAGATGCTTACTTTATCTTTTCGAGGAACCAAAAGACATTCTCACTGCCAAAAAGACACTCTTATGTAAAATTGTGATTATTCTGATATCATGTAATTTTAGGTATCAATCGTACTTAAAATAAGCTGCGGTCATTCAGATTTTGAAACTTAATTACTGTATAGCATCAAAAATGTATCAATGACGTATATTTGGAGATCTTATCGAAAGAACCATCTTATACCGTTGTTTTCAGCGACACTGCTTGAAAGTATGTTTTAGACAAATTAATTTATCCAGAGGCATATGAGAAACTATTATTTTAAATTGTATTACATTATTGCATGTATACTCTAAACTATTGCAATGACATCGCACACAAATTATATTTCTCTCTCAATATTCGATAATGCCAGATTATAAATTATATCAAACACTTTTATGATAGAATTGATATCGTTCAATCGATATCAAAGTATTAAAATGATTACCTGAAAATGTTTATTGTTAACGGGATGATAATCCACAAGATATGCTAACCATTGTTTCTTTGTGTACTTGTTTTTTTAGATTCTATGTATCTATATGACGTTATGATTCCATTTATTCTGGGTCCCTATGTGAGCTTTATGTGTGTAAGCAAAAAATAACGTTATTCATGTCAAGGGATTATATAGACTTTTCGAGGGTCAAACACACTACCTCAAAACCATAAGTGGACACTCATAATTGAAAGGAATGATTTATGTTACGTTTACAACTCACTTCTGTATAGGAATTTATTAGGTTTTAAAGTAGTTTATTTTTTATTGCCCCTAAATGTATTTAGAAGAATGCTAGCAATAAAACTGGTATATATTCATTAAATCGAGAATATAAATATATTTTCGGGACATTATACCTAAGCTATACAATACAATACATTAAGTTATAATCAGCATTAGTAATGGGCGTTGGGATGTATTTTTTAAAAGTGATTTAAACAAATGTTTGCTTACATCATGTAAGCGTGATATAATAATATCTTTAAACATTTTAGAAAACTTTAACAAAGTGTTTGCCATAAGAAAAAAACGGTTTAGTTTAACTCTTTACTAGTAGTGAGTAATTACAATTATGGTTATAATGAATCAGTGATACCGTTAGTTATTTTTTTAAATAAACAAATCATGGTTGCCAAACTATATATGTTCAATTTATTTTTCAGATGGATTTCATCATTTTTATTATCTATGTTGTAATTGTACTTATTAGTATTGTGTTAAGTAACAACTCAAGGTCATTGGTCGATTCGGATTTTTCTCACACTCGGCACCTTCCATTTTATACTATACAGAACTATTGTGTGCCTTTATAGCATACTATGAAGCATTTTTAGACATGTAGTTATCTAAAGTAAGTTTATACGTGTCCATGAATATGGGCCGAGTGGATAGAGGTCAAGTGGCTGAAGGTCAGAGTTGACCAGTTCTCTTTCACAATATAACGGTCTGTATAAAACGAATAACGGTCCCGTTTGTCTGAAAGTCAATGCAATATACCACTATCTTACATCATGGTGTTTAGATTCTTATACTTATGGTTATTTCATAGTATGGGTTTTATGGTTGAGAACTGCTATTAACTTTATGTCTTTTGTAAGTTATAACACTTTTCTGATTGATCACTTGAAAATCGAGGACCATTAAGTTTATAATCTTGACCAGATTAAAATATATACCACATGAACTGTTATATTTCTTAAGTGTTTAACATAATGAGTAATTAACATGAGGGGGGATTTCGGCCCCCGGGGTGGGGGGCTTTTTGCCTAGCGTGCAAAAATGGAAGGGGGCTTACCAGATGACCGTCCAGATGACTGATTATTTGAGTCCTTTTAAAACTCGTCAACCTCGGCATTATTAACTTGATCGATCACGATTAACCACCATTCTAAATGCTTGGTGTTTTTTTGCTTTCCAAACAACATGAAATTCGAGATTTTATGGAATGGGTGCATCGCTAGAATCTACTGACCCGTGACAGTGCACACCATATACTCTATTGGGTCCACTGCTACTTGAGTATGCTATTGTAGCATAACACTCTATAAATTCGTATATTGGCGAAGTATTACTATTGGTTTAGAGAGTCTGACGAGGAATGTTTCGATGGATTGGCATGTTACGCTACATAGATATTGCACTACACTCTCAGACTACAAGCAGGGCACAATCACTCTTATTCGATTGAGTCACTAGAATCTACTGACCCGTGACGTTGGGCACGGCAGACTCTATTGATTCATAAAAGGTAACCCCGGTTCGCTTTTGTAGCGTTATAATCTATAGATTCGTGTATGGGTAAAGCAGTCACATTGGTTTATATTGCAAGGGGTTGAATACATTGGTTTTGTAAACTAGAGTTCACAGACGCGATACTCTAATCTCAGGCTACATAAGCGACCGCATTCACACAATTAAGGCTGATTCTTAACCTTGTGTATCAAAATGCACCCCATGGTTGCGTTATTTATATTGCAATGTGTATATATCATAACATATGTGTTGTTGTATATACTATCCGCCAAAAGAAAGTATAATTCCTAATTGGGAATTCTCAATATTCTAGATTGAAATTTTCACCATTGTCATTAAATATAGCTTTCTATCTAATGCAAAAGTGTCATGCCAATAAATCAATGGTTTAGGTGTTAACTATGAGTAGGGGTCAACACCTTATTTTTGAGTGGAAATCGGTTATGCTTATTCTGATTATAATAAGGGACTGTAGAATAAAGAGTGTAACGTTTATGCCAGTTTTCACAATTTAATTTCAATTTCAAACACACAGAGCCACATCACGCACCCATCAATATTTTTTTGACTAGGCTATGGGTTTACTGAAGACCGGCATTTCTGTAGGAACATTAGTATGCAGCTTTTTATTGTTAAAAGCTATATTTTGTTTCGTTTGCAACATCAAAATATATTCATAAAGAGTAACAATGGCAGACACTTTAGTCCGCAGCGGTAGTAAGGAATGTCGAATCGAGATCGAGCGATTCAGCTGTTAAACTTGTGTAGCCGGTTTCACTGTGAGGCGGGCAACGATACAGAATCACCAGACACGACAAATAGTCGGATTAGTCTAAATAAGTTGCAACGACGTTTGTGCGGAAACGGACAACGCCTTACGTAAAACGTACGTTCAAAACCGTTAAGTCGGCATCAACGATACAATTTTGCGAAAAAGTATCGCTTTATTGATATGAAGCGCCCTTTGACATTTAGCGTCGAGTCCATTTTTTACTGAACCACTCTTATGGCCGCCAACAGGCGTATGGGGGCTTCGGTGATCATTTTGTAGTTTGTTCTTTAAACCAAGTTGACCGCTTCCGGGAAGGTTCTGTTATGGTTTGAGGTGTCGTCCGATGCGACTAGAAGCCTTAGCTACGGAGTATCGACGAAAACCTAACGACCCAACGTTACATTGGCCCGCATATTCATGACTTTGCCGTTAACTGCCAATTATGCATGGCAAAAGGCTAAGGTTAGTCATCTTTGTCATTTTTTCAAAAATTCTAAACCGATGATAATAGTCGATATTTTGAAAAAGAAATCTTTATAAAAATGATGAAATAATATGCGTTGTAAATTTCAATATGATAGAATAAGTAATAAAACTAAATTTATATGTTTGAAAAAAGATTATACTTTCTTTTGGCGGTTAGTATATAACTAAATGATGAATGAATAACTGCGCTTCTGGTCTAGAAATTAAAAACTCATTCGACTGAGTAACAAAGGTGCCAGATAAATTGAAATTAAATAGCGTATGAATGCTCCATCTGCGAAAATAACACATAGAGATCCATACAGGGCCAGTGTACGTTGTTCATTTTACGTATAGATTATACTAATTATATTTTAATGAGATACTGCAATATAATTTCAAAGCTTTTCCTTAAATAGTTCACTAGGCTTCGGTCAAGAAGATAATTATGTGAATAAAAATGTTTTTCTGTCTTTCTGACTTGATTACCTGGTCACAAAAATATAAACCAAAATATATTGTTACTATGTGTGTATCAACCTAGCCCCTGTGATGTTAAGACTCTTCTGGCATTCAAAGAAAAATACTCACGCGCTGCAACGTAATACTACGTAGATCAAGAGTAGCAACAAACCGTAAACATAACAACGTTTAACTGAAAACAGTCTTATTTTATCCATCTATACTCATGAATATTATTCATGAAGAGAACCACACCAAGTGTACGGAATCATTATCTATTGTGTAATTTAACTAGAAATGTCGATTGCATTTTTGCTTTTTATATTTGACACAAAATTTAAGTATCAAACAGTGTAATTTTATTTTCCTCCAAGCAAACCTGTCCTTAAATCTAAATCGTCTTCAGGTTTTTATCAGACTGTTGCTTTCTAATGGAATGCACGAGAGTTTGTTTCGCCACGTTTTATATCAATAACGTAGGTTTCCGGAGGTTTTTAATGATAAATTATCTTCTCGACCATTGACACTTAGTTTATTTGCTTTTATTGAAATGAATTAAGGTAATCTATTTTATGTGGCTCTTTTTATGATACGATGACCTGAAAACACCCCCTCCGTATACTTAATTAATTGCTTTTGCGTCAGTGTGAATTTTTGAATCGTGTAAAGGTACACAACTATTTGTAAAAAATGTATCTGGGAGTATTGATATTACCCCAAGAGCTATATGTCTATGCGTCGTTTACAGAACTTACTCAGAGAGAACTCACAAAAGGCTATTCTCTTGTCAAAACGCCACACATCAATTTCTTCCAAAAGAGCATTATAAAAATGGTATTGATATGCAGGTACATTAATATCCTAGCATACGGGCTGCGACCTGGTCGCCGAACGAATAAACTAGAATTGAGGATTTGAACCAAACATTTTCAGCATAAACATGAATTGATTTTTTTACGATGACATCCTGATATTTCTTATATAATTTTACAACATTTATAATGAGAAGTTTCTTATCTTTATCTAAGCAATAGCCTCATAACCTAACATTTTAGCCAATGCCATAAAATCTGTATTTGTGATTTGATGTACATGTGACCCAACCTATTAACATTACAACTTATACAATATAGGGATCCTATAACCCGATGAATTAATGAAGGTCTAAATCGAATTATATTGAAATGCCAACCCAAGTTGTCAAGCAACATTTTTTTGTTTGTCTTTGACATGACCCACATAAGCGACATTGAGAGCAAGCCCATTGTTTACCATTTCGGACCTTCTATAAAAACGCCATATCCTGTCTGCAATGCTTAGCATCGTTCTGAAAAACTAAATACAAGTAAATTCCCAAAATAAACAAGATAAAAATTATCTTAATAGCAACAACGATATCAAATAAACATCGTGAAATTTCTGAATTCAATAATGTTATTCTCAATCACGCGACATATTGATTTCTATATTGAAATTGAATTCAAACAGGTCGCGATAGTCAAATTTGAAATTTAGTTAATGTACCATTGAAGCCTGTTTTGATGTCATTATTCTTAGGTTCATACATCAAAATTCACATAAGTTGTCTTTCGTCAAATTCATGCGAACAGATTAAACGATCAAAACATGGCGAGAGGCGCATAACATTTTGATATTTTGAAATGCAACGCAAAAAGCGAAGGGTGCTCTGTTTCGAATTCTTCAAATGGCTAGTTTCCTCTATTCGGTTACAAAGTTTTTCAAAGGAACATATTAAGAATTGAATTATGTAAGTTTGGTTTCAATAAAATCCATAAATCCTCATTTGTTCACCCTTAAACTCAAATGCACACACCAGAAAAGAAACATTCTGGGGGCCCAAGGTTGAAGCGCGTCTCTAGTTTATTCTCCTTCAGAATTGCACACTCAACTCTAAAATGACAAAAATGCCACTCTCTATTAAAGATTTGAGTCAATAAATATATTTTTTGCTATGATATATGCAATCTTAGAGATTTGTCTATACTAAGGTCTGTTTTTCTAGATCTAGACTCGTTTTTTCCTTCTTATAAGTTTATTTTCTTTGCAATCTGGACTAATTCTTTGCAATAGATAGGGACAAAGATCCGGCAATTTTTCATGTCAATTAATCGTATATCTTCTTATTTTTTTCTAAAATTTTGTAAAAAATAAAAATTTGAGAAATCCCTAATATTTTTTGTTCATAAAAATGTGGTGTATCTGATTATTAATAGAATCACTGTGACCATTTGAATGTGTTTGACATTTGCCAAGCAAACTTAATAGAATCTATTGGAGTTGATTGTGGTTGTTCTCGCCTAACCATTAACGATCAGAATCTATATAATCCCAATTTGCAGTACTTTATTGATCGTTGCATACAGGGGCGTGACACGTAGACTCTCTATATCAAGCTAACATATGAATAGTTATTCTATTACTGATTGGACACTTCGGCCCTTTTTGAAAACATATTTCGTCCCCTCGTCAAGACAATTCAGCCCTCGTGGAAAAAAAAACACTTCGGCCCCTCCATAAAAACACTTCGGCCCTTTCCTAAAAACGCGTTGGTCCCTAAATTTTGACGCATACGACTTCGTCCCTTGTATTATAAGAATTTAATAACAGTATTTTAACAATTTTATATCGTTTAATGAAAATATCAGTTAATCCACAATTTAAAATTCCAAGTTGATATGTTAACACTTGCTTTTTTACGTTGATGAGTTACAGTAAAGTCCCTTGTATTATAAGAATTTAATAACAGTATTTTAACCATTTTATATCATTTAATTAAAATATCAGTCAATCCACAATTTAAAATTCCAAGTTGATATGTTAACACTTGGTTTTTTAAGTTGATGAGTTACAGTAAAGTTAAAATATGTTTATCCAACTATTGATATTTAATGTTGTCATATATGGTTGCATATCAAATAAGAATACATTGCAATGATATATCTACAATAAGAAACTGAAAATTATAATCAAAAACATTTAAATAAATATATTGATTTATAACTTGGAAAAAATATATATCATGAAAAAACAATGATTTTGGTACATTCTCGCGCAGAAAAAAGCTTAAATATATACTTAATATAAACAAGAATGGCCTCGTCTTCAAACAGATTTATACCTAATCATTTGTAAAAGAATTCAAATCAATTTTGATAAGTTTAATAACATTTTATCAATGGAACTTAGAGAAAAAGGCCGAAGAAGTAGGGCCGAAATGAATTTTACAAAGAGCCTAAGCGTCTTTTGCAAGTTTTTTTTATTTCTCGAGGGGCCGAAGTGTCTAGGCGAGAGGCTGAAGTGTTTTTTTCCAAAAGGAGCGGAAGGGTCCAAAGTGGTTAGGCCGAAGATGTAGGGCCGAAGTGGTAGGGGCCGAAGTGTCCAAACCCGATCCTATCTACCCCTTAATGTTACGTGCATGTATCTAGGCACCTGGCACCCAATGACCATTTGGATTAAATCTGCAAACCCGCGAGGCTGTCTAGACTTAATAATAATTGACATTAGATCGCTCCTAGATGCTTGGTAATTGCTTGGTGAGGGTCGTTCACGACAGACCTTGGATAATAAGGTAATGATCATTTTAAACTAATACACAGATTATTGTTTATATTGTCGCACATAGCATATCGATAAACTGAGAGGCCGTCATGGAAATGTTTATATTTCTCAATGTGTAAATCTTACTTATTATCGCAAGTGCAGTTCAGTCAAACTCAAAGAATAGTGATGCATGCTTTGCACTGTCAAATAGCATGGACCTTGTGTCGGTGTAACGTCTTTTGTAACACTTTTAAAACACTGCGAGCTCATAAAAACTGCATGTACAGTCAATTTATAGTTTAGTTTTTAAAAAGAGTTTAATATATTAAATTCGGAATAAATATAAACAAAATTTATCCGTTTTCATTTCATAAACCATATGGCAATGATTAATCATGTTATCGTACTTTTTTAAAACTAAATATAGATCCTGTCCCATTATCCCAGGTCACCGATTAGACAACCCCAGTTAATCCAAACTTTTATAAGTCTTATCCCCGATTTGTAAAATGCATATCTTACATGTAGTTAAAACTAAATGCTAAACATGCAGACCTACAATTCGACAAAGTTCCAGAACTTTACTTTAAAAGAACATACTAAAAACTATTTCAGATTGTCTTTTTTTTTAATGTCCGATTAATTCGAGTCTAAGTCTATTTGGTGATGTAACACACTTCTAAATCTTTGTATCAAGGATCACGAAAAGGTTTCTTGGAATAGCTAAATTAAATGTTGATTTATGTGCAGGATTGATGAGTGCACATATAAATCGCATAATTATATTCGTGACTAAAGATAAGGTATGTAGCAATCACATTACTCTACATGAAAGTGAAAATGTCTAGACTATCTACTTTAGATATGACACCGCTTTCACTTACATTGTCATTGCATTTATCTGTTAAGGTCTGTTCGCGATGAGTTTTGTGAACTGTTTTCAACTGCGAAAACGTATGTTGTCAGGCACAAAGCACATGAAGGATGGATTTAGACCGGGTGTTCTTAGTCACACCGGTCTTGTCATTTTTGTGTTTTGGATTTGGTGTAAATTTGGTTGCCTTATGACGACTAATCGTTCCGCTGATATTGACCTTTTTTGGTTCAAAGTAGTGCACGGAAATAGTTCACACAGGTTTTTTTCTAACCACCAATGGTTGTTATGTGGCCATATTTTTTACATATGACATATCGTACTCGACCGCCGGAACGCCCAGGGCGTTAAAAGTGAAATTTCGAAATTTAAGGGGTGGGCGTTTATCCGATCAGGTGGGCGTTTAAACGAAGCTTTATGTACCAGTTGTTTAATGGCAAACCATTCTGAACAGCTAAACCTAACGATTTATTTACATCTGCACAATTTTTAATAATACAAGATAGGCCTACATTGTACACATTTTTTTACATATACATTAGGTATATTGCTAAAATACCAGTCATCTTTTCTTTAAAGTCTTGTTAGCTGTTTAAGAAAAATCAAGTGGGCGTTTAACCGAGCAGGTGGGCGTTTATAAGAAGTTTTTTCGAAAGTAGGGGGTGGGCGTTTAACCGGGGGTGGGCGTTCCAGCGGACGAGTACGGTACATCCAACAAAATAATGTTTGAAATTATTACAAAAGCCTGATCTTCAACTCTCGTTTAGGTTTATGTTTGTGCCTGTGAACTTCTGTTTTCGCACTTGAACATTCGCACTGAAAGTTTTTCATGAACAGACCTTTATAATAGACCTTTATCTGATTTATAGATTCTGTCACCGTTGCATATAAGTTTAGGGCTAGTCGATTGCATATATTGAGATGGCTACTAAATTTATGTAATATTTTGCAATATATATATGTGTAAAATTACGTTGAATATTTTAAATAATAATTGAATCCACAACAATGTCATCACGTCTTTTTGAGACAAAACAACACGCTACTCAGTACCAAAAATATCGCCCTACTTATCCTGATGATCTGAAACACACCATACTGGACTATATCAAGGACGTGAACCCATCTTGTTGTTTCGCTTCCATGTTGGATATAGCTTGCGGTTCCGGCCAGTCAACTTTAATGTGGAAAGACAACTTCACCAAAATACATGGCACCGACATCAGTACCGAACAAATTCAACAAGCGCCGAAAACATACGATAATATCGAATTCTCGATCGGTTACGGAGAAGATATGGCGTTTGGTGATTCTACGATGGACTTGATAACGGTTGGGCAAGGCTTGCATTGGTTGGATGCAGAGAGGTTTTACAAAGAGGTCAAGCGCGTGCTAAAACCAAGAGGTGTGCTGGCGGCATTCGCATATACGCATAGGGATATGGTGTTTGATGATGAAAGCGCTACGGATATTGTTATGAATGAGGTATGTTTTTAGATTATGATATATAATATATAACTCTATATTTGGAGCGCAACTCAAAAGGTTAAAGCCGCTTGGTGGTTACCCTTAATGCGATAAATTTATTTTGAAAATAATATTATTTCAAATGTGAGAGTAATATCAATTTCAAATTTGGTAAAAGTTGTCTTTGCAAAAGGTAGAATTTCATTAAATTGAAATACGTCTTTTCTAAGCTTTTTGTGATCGAGAGACTTCAAATATTAAGCTGCAACATGTAGCAATAATTCATAAAAGATTTTTTTCTATGATATAAACAAAGTTCTATCTATTCATATATTAAATTCCTTTTTCGCATCACTAGTTTGAAAATAAGCATTTGCGGGAAAAGGGCTACTCTGCACCGCAACTAGCGTTGACCGAAAACCGCTACCGAGATTTTACTTTCCCATTGTATCAGTTTGAGAGGTATTCAATGAACAAATTAGAATTTTGAACCTTTTTGTTGCGTTTTACCCTACGCGTTGTTTTAATTAATTACTTATGGAAAACTCGATTTTTTTCGTTTTCTTAAACACAATGAGTTTCCAAAAAGAATATGTTGACAAACACGATTTGTTAAAATTAAGCACACAAAATCTCCCGTGTGACCAGTTCCTAAAGACGCATTATCGAGGGCACTCAACGATTTATTCGGGTTAATATCTATTCTTTTCACATGGTTTGCTTGCTTGAAAACACCCAAACAGAATAAACATGAAAGACATTTCACATAATTTCCTTGCATTTTTTTTCAGAATAAACATATTAAGGATATTTCATTTTTCAGAATGAATATAACTCGAATAAAAAAAAAAGATAAACCCATATAATGCGAACCAGCAGTTACATATGAAATCACCAGGATAAAGGGAAACTTAACAAGTGCGCTATACATACATGTAGCTACGGCTTATTCATTTATCAGATTTAAGGTGCGCACCCACTGACGTCATCTTAATTATTGTAGCAAATAAATAGTTTTTAAATCTTTATTCTTGTAGGAATCTTAATTCTTGTAAAACATTCTTTATTCTGGTAGGAGAAATGTTAATTCTTGGAAAACATTTTAATCTCAAAAAATAAAAGGTTTATTCTTGTAGGAAAGCCTCTGAAAAGTTCCTTGCAACATCAAAAATGTTCTACTTGCTTCCAAAAAAGAATAAACATTTTCATATAAAAATAAATAATTGTTATTGTACGATGTTTTTGGATAGTTTCCTACATGATTTAGGCCACTTCTAATAGTTTTGACCAAAAATATCCGTTGAGTGCTCCTCCATTATCAATAAAAAATAGTAAGTTCTTACATACACGCGATTCGCTTATTTAATAATATCATGGCGTGTTCGTGCTTCGGGCCAAAAATTCTCTGAAGCTTATTTTGCGGTGGTTACATTTCCATTCTAAAACGGCGCCATTTTGTACTTCCCAATGTTTTCCATATAAATCACTCAAAATGCACCTTGTATGCCACGGCATGTAGCCTTTTGTGAATGAAATATATTGGAAAGCACGAAAAAGTTTCCGTTAAAAAAAGTAACCATGGGCTTAGGATGCTTATATATTGTTTAATATTTAATCGTGATGCGATATCTTTATATCAGAGGTTACGTAAGAAGGTCTATTGACCAAGATAAATGTTTAATTACTTTTTTTCAAGTTGTTTGAAATTAATTTTCAGAATTCAACTGAAGAACGAATTTGAATGGAGCGTGGATGAGATCGTTGGTTTGTTATCAAGTTATGCCGCATATCAGTCATACATGATCGCTCATCCTGGCTCGACCCTTCTTCAGGATATACGCAAAAGGTTTATACTTTTATGAACATTTAAAATATTTGTTCTTTATACGAGTGCGTTCGTGCTCGAGTGGATTATCTTGCGATTGCAATAAATTAAGAAACAAGCATGTTCATACAATAATTTAAAATGAGATAAATTTCGCTGCAATCTTAGGAAATTTGCCTTAATTACGGTCGCACCATCAGTACAATGTGAGATCGAATCCGAGATTATGTTGGGTATTATTTGGTCTACTCCGCGATTGCAATATCCAAGCTTAATCCTAGATTGTTTAAATAATCTAAAATTAATTCGCGATTATTTTTCAGTTTCAGACCGTTCGATCAGCTTTAGATATTGGAATCCAGGACTAATCCAAGATTAATTCTCGTGCCTTAGATTCTATGATAATACGAATATTACATTGATAATAGTTTGGCCTTTGATCTATTTATACGTTTGTATTGATTGATATATCTTTATGTATCCATGCATGGCGTGTTTGACCTTTTCGTTTTATATTTGATTGAAATTATCAATGTACTGGCGTATTGCTTTAGAGGGGTTGGTAGTCTGCGATTCAAATCTATCTGAAGTGTCGAAGTATCTTAACCTATGCAATAACAAGCAATCAAACGATCAAACAGGCACGGATACTAGACTATGATTTCATGTTTTGTTTGCCAGATAATAATGTAGACTATGTTAATTATTATTTCAGGCAATAAACAAACGGGATTCTATAACACCCCAAAGCTATATTGGTCTGACCATATATGGGCTGTTTCAGAGTTCGCGATTAATCTAAGATTGGCTGTAATCCGGGGATTAGTCTAAGATTAGGAAATTTTCGCGTTTCAGACCTTTGGACTATAGTCAATCTAAGGCTGAAAATCTAATCCTGGGGGCTAGTAGGATTAAGTCGGGTATCATTTCCAAAAATTGCATTTTCTACTCGAAATTTTTGTTTTTTTTTTCGTTTATAATCATGTTGAGTACCACAAAGTACATATAACGGTATATTATTCTTGAATTAGTTTGATTGATAAGAAAAAATAGTTTTTTGTCCAAAAGCTTAACGTCAGTTTATGACAATGTATATAATATAATGGCATTTAGCTAAAGTTGTATGATCAAAGGCCTAACTTTCAGATATATTTGTGCCATAATTGTTATCTTGCTAGCTAAATATGAAATTTACAGTGTATTCCACTTGTTTGTATTATATTGTGTTGATTCGAATGTTTGTAAGTACATATACCGAGATACTTTAACACCTTGCAATAGATTTGAAAAGTAGACTACCGAACCTCTACAGAGAAAATGACTGGCATATTGATATGTGTGATTAAACACAGAGAAAAAGGCCAAACACGACGTACTGATGCATTGATATATACTAGATTCTAATGAATAAATGCTTCAGAATAGATCCCAGGATAGACGTTAGTAGTAAATATAGAGGAAGTATGTTATTAAAAAAGAGGGGGAATTTGAAGACTATGGAAAGTGAGAATGTGGAGACACCTGGCCTAGGGTCAATTTGGG
>LQRL01077930.1:0-11942 GCA_001703475.1 Hydroides elegans | reverse complement strand
CCCCATCCATGCTTTTTGCGCCAGTTTTGGCTCTCCTATACTCATATATACTCACATATTCAAATGTTTTATATTTTCCTTATTACCCACCTATAGCTACCGCCCCTACCCACCACCCAGCTCCTCGGTTTTAAACTTTCTGGATCGGCCCTTCAAACGCCCTATACCATCTTGAATGAAAATCTTAATTATTCATCAAACGAATAAAACCCCACCGCCATCTTTATTTTCGAACGCACAGATGCGCATGCGTCAACGACACTGGAAGCGCAAGAAGTTGATTCGTCAGATGAGTCATCGGAAGAAATCGATGACGTCACAGAAGAAATCGATGACGTCACAGAAGAAATGGTGGTGACGGCGGCAGCGGGGGAAGCGACCCCTGGTTGGTAACCATGCCAACTGGAATGTGTCTCTAATATCGGGCGTAATATTATGTTTGGAATTCATGTTTATTTTTTCCGAAAGATGATAATAATTATCAAAGCGCATAGTATTATGTTAACACGTCATCGTTTTATGTGCGTGATAAATCGAAACGTACGAGCAATGAAATAGAATGCATAGATATCGAAACGACTTTTTAACGACCATCGTCTTCTAACCAAACAATTATTGTGGTTTTTGCAAGCGTACAATTAGATACAACGTTGTTTGCATCCCACTCGATAATGCTTTTACGAAGGACGTTGCTAATTGATAATGGCGTCGAGAGGAAGTTCTTATCTTGGACTATATGAGAGTTATCATTCCATATCCCGACGTCGGATGAATGTCCTTATTACGTTTGGCTTCGAAGTGACATTGACGCTATGTGCTTTCTACGTCCGTAATAACCATGGACGTCCTAAAATACTTTCATATATAACCATAGTTGACGGTCTCTCGACGTCTTAAAATATCTTGCCGAGTACGATGTTACTACTTACTTGTAGCATTTTGGCTGATTTGTTTTGCCGTTCACATTTGTGCAAATTTCTCTGATTAGCGCCATTATGTGATTTAGGAAGACAGCTGTTCAAAACCATGTTTGCTTGATCCAACCAGCCCCTCTGATCCAATCACTGCCGATATCACAATTCAGAGCAACACAACGAATGATAATTACAAATGATGCCTTGCTTTAATGCATTGTGCATTATCTTTTTTATCAATAAAAAGAATATATATATATATATATATATATATTTGTTTCGTTTCAATATTGTTACCACTTGAGTTCTTAAATATTTTATCTATTGAAAATACATGAACAAAATGAAATAACCATGCTTGGTGTCGGCGCTATTATTTTAATTATTTTAAAGTAAATATCATCTTTAATATAGAAGTTCTATCAAACTACAAAAAATCTTAACGTTGTTTGTTTGTTTTATTGATGGTATGAGGTGTAATTTTGTTGTTAATTAATTCTATAAACAAGTATAAATTGAAGAACAACCCACCACCTAACCACCTGCACTGAGATCTGAATGGGGTGATTCCTGGTCCATATCATATGACAAAATCGAACGTTGAAATCAGTCAAAAGCAATATTTCTTAGTTTTTGAATATATTTTCAAAGAACAAAAATACACTTAGAACGTTTACTTACGGAACCATTTGAATGTATAAGAAAAACTAAATGTGTGGTTTTTAGAAGATTCATTTGCCATTTAGTGGCTGTTAGAAAGATTGATGTATCTGCACCAATGGTTTCTTTTTTTGCATTTGACGCAATGTTTCTTTTATCTATTCATTTCTGAGGAAGGGCTCATCTTATATGACATTCGAGGAAAAAAATGTAGTTTTTATTTAAAGCAAAGAATGCAAATCCAATAAATAATGATGCACTGTATGTTCAAAACATTGTTCAAGGAAGACGAATAGCCGGTTGTATTATGCGGTATTTGCTCCAAACAGCGCTTGAGCAATGCTTAGTTACTGTTTTTTGGTTACTACAGGTCAAAAACTAATATTTAAACAGTGATGATTATAAAGGTCTCTAGTATTAATGATCATAATCCTTATGAATATACACCAACTGATGAGATGCATGCATTTTCCGGAAATGCCCAAGCGGCTCGAGGATAACACCGCGTAGTGCAACCGGCAAGAAGCGTTTTCGCTCGTAAAACCAGGGTACTGTGTTGTCAGACCTAATGTCCTAATTTTTTTTCTTCGTATTCCAAACCACTTAATATATTTTTTCTCCCGTAAACCTCTACCTGTATATTATATGATTTCTTTTCTCTCAATCGATCTTAAACATTTTCAAAGATCAATGTTCTTTAAGATTAACTTTAATATTTTTAATTGTAAGTCTAGTGGTAATGTCTTTAATGTTGTATTTTGATTATTTGATGAATATTCAACATTTGATTGTGTCTATATATAGAAAACAATTGCACTTTTTCTATATTTACGCAATAAATACATTAGTAAATTTAAAGCCGACATTGAGCCGAAACCTGCATTATAATATGTTTCTTTATATACGGTAGACCACATCAGTTTATTTTAAAGTCATTATTAGTTTAAGTTATTTTATATTCAATATTCTTTCTCTTTCTTTTGTAGAAGAGGAAGAAGAATAGATAGGATACCATTCAATTTCAACGCAGCTATGACTTGTCCAATCTTTTAGAAACAACTTAACTCTGGGACAACTCCATACCTCGATATTATGCTGACAATAAATAAACTACTAAGTAGTAATAAAAACATCAAGCGAAATTTAAAATAAGGTGTTTATTGTGCAGTTTCATGTCACATTCAAGTTATTATAGAATTTATTTAAAAAGGATGTCTTAAATAATTTTGACTTCGGGTACATCTAAAGCAAATATGATAAATATGAGTAATCTAGGATTGAAATTCATGTGTTCTGTGATATTGCTTCTGTTAGGCTCTCCGTTGCCAGGACAATGGTGGTTGTCATAGCAATTCCATTTAGAAGCCCAATACGGATCTGCGTCTGCGTCGTTCACGACCCTCTGCAATAGAATAATGTGAAACATATTAAGATATGAAGAAACTAATATATTTTGTTGCATTGAATAAAGCCCTGCAGATAATATATTTAAATATATTGTGTTTTAATGATGATACACCTTTGTTATTTTTTGTGGAAAAAAATATAGAATTAAAGATGGATACGTTTTTCATTTAAAGCGTTGATAGTGAGCATGAATATGAATGTGCGTTGAGCAAGGGTTTGGATAAATAAATGCAATCTCAAATACTTGCAGAACTTGTTTGATAGATAATGCCATACGACTGGTAAGAGGTTAAACTGTAGATGTCCCATATTTTACAATATACGAAAATGAAAAAAATAATGTCATCTCATTTAAAAGTATGATCAACGTTATCCATGTTTGAATCATGTTTTCGTTCGATGGATTGAGCATAACATAAAAATTTGATTCATCAAATAGAATACCAATTCAGAAAATACTTACTCTCTTTCTCTGTCTTTTTCTTTTGTGTTTTTCCCTTCTCCGCTTTCCCTTTTTCTTGTTCCTTTTGAGACTTGCCCTTCTCTGCATTTCCCTTTGCCTTTTGAACCTTTCCTTCACCCTGTTCCTTTTCTGAATTGCCCTTCTGTGTCTTTCCCTTGACCGACTTTTCTTTTTGAGCCTTTCCTTCACCCTGTTCCTTTTCTGAATTGCCCTTCTGTGTCTTTCCCTTGACCGACTTTTCTTTTTGAGCCTTTCCTTCACCCTGTTCCTTTTCTGAATTTCCCTTCTGTGTCTTTCCCGACTTTTCTTTTTGAGCCTTTCCTTCACTCTGTTCCTTTTCTGAATTTCCCTTCTGTGTCTTTCCCGACTTTTCTTTTTGAGCCTTTCCTTCACTCTGTTCCTTTTCTGAATTTCCCTTCTGTGTCTTTACCTTGACCGACTTTTCTTTTTGAGACTTTCCTTCACCCTGTTCCTTTTCTTGTTTTTCTTTTGGTGCCTTCCCTTTTCCTTTTGCCGCGTTTTTATTCTCCGAATTTACACTGTCTGCTGCCGTAGATTCGCCACTTTTCTTGCCCGTCGATTTCTTGCTTTTCTGGTCTAATTAAACAATAAAATATATGAGTTAACGCATGAAAACAATCATATGAGTAATATATAAGAATATTTTGATTACCTTTGCAACTGGTAATTTGTTATCTAGACATGCATCTTAAGTTGTTGCTCAAAATAAATTTCATATTACATAAAACAATTAAGCATTTTACTTTTCTTAGTGTTGTTATTGTTCTTTTTCTTCTTTGCGGCAGACCCCTCAGATGGGCTTGCTGTCGTTTCTGTTCCCGTTGATGTTGCTGCTGTTGTATCGTTCGCTGTTGCATTGCTTGTTGCTGGGTTAATAGTGGATAGGTTGCTAGTTGTTGAATCGCCGGTTGTCGGAGTATTGGTTGTTGTATTGTTTGTTTCTGTTGGGTCTTGAGTAGTTGTTATCGTTGCTGTGCTTGTTGTTTGAGGTAGTGCCGGTGTTGAGGGAGGAGGCGCTAGTGTTGTTGTGGGAGGTGATTGTGTGGTCGGAAGAGGTGCTATTGTAGCAGGCAGAGGAGGCATGCACTTTGTAAGTGTACATGTTACTTCTGTGATAATTAATCCCTCGCTTGTACTATTGGTTTGGCCGAGGGGATTGAGGCATTCGGAAATGTCGGCACAGCTATAATTGTAGCTTTTCGGGCCATTAAATAACCATTTCTGAGATACGCTACGGCAAACGGCCTGAAAAAAAAACACAATAAAGGAAAATTTGGTTTAAAAATACTGTAAATGGCAAGTGTTGTCGAGTAATAAGAGATATAGAGACTGGGTAAATGAAACTGTCAGGATCCAGGCGCGGATCAAAACAATATTGAACCTGGGGGCGCCAACAGTATAAAATATCAGACCGAACCTGGGGGCGCCCATTTATTTGTTTGTTTTACATATTATGGCGAACAGGGGGCGCACACCGGATGCGCAACCTCTAAATCCGCGCCTGGGATCAGGATATGGCATACAGAAGTATATATGTAGATGTGTAAATGCATTTTTATGATACATTTCAATCGAGCATGTGGTAGAGTCAAATGTAAATTATGTTTATGAAATACAAGTAGATGCATAGGTAAAAATTGTCGCTTTACAAAATAAACATGCCCCGTCAAAGTTAAATAAGTATTTGCCGGGATCTCGCATTTGGATAATCGGGTCTTCCCATACATAGACCTTGGAAAAATGAGCTCATTTCATTAAACAAGCCGATCAGCCTTTAAACAATACCAGAATAAATACCCTTTATTTTTATTTGTTGTTGATATGGTGGTCTTAACATTTTATACATGCCTCTATGGAGCCATTTAATACACACCACCGTCCCTGCATCTTATTAATGCATTGCATTGAAATTACCTATGAATCATCACCCATAACAAAACAGCTATTTCGCAACGCTTTGCGTGTTTTGTCTATGCAGCTAATTTTGCATGACAAGCAGCTTTTTTGGATTTCGTTTTCAGTAAGTTATCTTTATATGAGGCAATCAACTCACTCGTTTTTGCGCTTATATTAAATAAACAATACTTGGTTTAACACTTTAAAAATGGATAAATATATGGAGTAACTTTAAAAAGGTATGTTTTCCCAGCATATATAGACAATCTGATTTTAACATTTCTGTATAAGAATTGAAAAAGAAATACATTGTTTGAAAATGAAAAAAAAATAAGGTTGGTTGAAAATTTCGCTTCTTTTGCCAAATAATTATATTGCATAAATATAAACTTTTAATCAAATTAGATAATTGTTTTCAATATTTATGGCTTTTGGAATCGATTTCAATTCTACGCTTTAAACGCTCCGATAAAATAGTTTTTTATTTTTTAATTCGCCGTGGTCATGTTAAAGATCCTACACTAAATATCATCCATCATCATTTAAAAACAGAACACTATAACGCCATTTGGACGTCTGTTTCAGTACGAAGAGTGAATCCATTAGAATTCGTGGTTTCCAAAGCATTGATGATGGAAACAACCAGGCTCTATTTTCCAAACTAAACCAGCCGACGTCGCAGTTCCGACATTCAGCGATCGGGAGATAGAGAATGAGAGAGAAAGAGAGAGAAAAAAAAGAGTGGAAATGGAGCGCGAAAGAAGGCGGCGGGGGAGGGGGTGACTAGGAGAAGAGCAACTTGATTCGAATGGAAATGTTCATGCTAATTCTTTTCAAATGAGATTTAAACAAAATATAGCATTCCTATTTGTATATTTTATAATATATTTAACTGCTATAAATTGTTCTTGTTCTAAACATTCCGTAAAAAACTGCAAGGTTTATTATTAGCGGTTATGTATTTGGCATTAATATTTTCTTTCAATTCATTTTGTGCTGTTTCTACCGACCATGTATTATTTAACGATTCTCAAATTTTAATATCAATTAATTTGCATTTATGTTTTTGGTGCCAGTTATATATTTTATTTAATATCCTGATACACAATTGAAAGAGGATACTTTTGATGAGAATTTCATTCTATTTGCTATTTAATATCTTTAATTGACAACTTGAAAGAGTGTATCATTTGGATGAAATACATGTACATGTATATGAGAACCGCCTTGTACCACTTCATATAAGAGTGACACTTTATATCGATATGAGCTCATGTATACCATTTCACATACCGAATATCAGGTCTTGTACGAGTGCATTCGATTTATTTACAAAAAGGGTATATAAACGTTTTTTTGTTCAAAATTTTGGTATCTATACACATTTGTCTGCAAAAATTCGGGAATTTAACCGAAAATTGGGAAATAGCACAATAAATACCAGAAACACAGGTTTCTGGTATTAAAAACCGGAGTGGCCCACTTTTCAATAATGAACCAAATCAGAGTTGCAAAATGTTGTGTGAGTTATTGCTATTAAATTGTTGAACAATATATTTCATATCTAGTCCTAGTATAATTAAGATATACACCTATATTGTGACGAAATTTCATAATTTTATGAGCATTTTAACTTGCTCAAACACAACGGTTAAGTTGGAAATCATGCATTTTGTGACCCGCTTTTCAATAAATGCCTCTATGAAAAATAACGTCGCACATTTTTTTCTAGACCAACAGTTGACCTATATATTATTGGGTAATCGAAAACTATCAAAGACTATGTATATACCTGAACCGATTTTAAAAACATGTATATAGCAATATGACGTGATGCATCGAATAATATTAAAACAATATTCTCAATATAACATTATATGGTGATTTTCAGATATTCTTTATTAATCAATATTAATTCGCATTAAAACAAGTAGAAAATACATTTTTCCAGACAATAATGGCAGATTAATTAGTTAAATAAATATTTTCAATTTAATATTTACATATGTATCGTTATAACAATATTGTTCTTTACTTTTACTGATATATTTCAAACAGTGGTGGTATACGACTAACTACGGTTGGAACCAATCTCGATTCTGTGGCAGAACCTTTATTTCGCGTATTTGTGGAAGAAAGAATAAGTGACGGTATTCGTGAATTCACGCAACAGTACGCACCTTTAGAAACGGTAGGGGTTGTTTTTAAATTTGGTAACGATTTGAACCTATTTTGTAACTTCCGATTTTTGTATACTAATTTGATAACAGAAGTATTTAGATATTTTTATTAAAAAAAAAACAGTTAAAAGATATTGAAAAAAGAAGTATTTATATTTTCTTATGTCGTGATCAGGAAATAAACACTTTTGAATTTCCAACCCGTCCAGCGGGATTGCACGAAAACCATTGATGCATCGCGACAAACTTGTACTAAAAATCAACCATCAATATTATCGTGCGGACAGGCACTTGTAAAGTGTTCTGAAATTGCAACGAAATTCACAGAAAATATAGCAAAACCAATATTACTGGATTTAGTTTTTTTTAAATCTCGCAACGATTTAAGAGAATGTGCCTGATCGCACCTTTATAGGCCTTAACTATCTTATGTCACCAGTGCCAATCCTTTGATAACATTATTTTAAGCATTATCTTTAAATCAAAACACAATTATTATTATCATGTATTTCATATATAATGATATAATGAGGCATTTGAAATAATTAAAAATACCCTCTTATTATGTTTTTGTAATCACAAACACACCTGCCTTTTGTTTATTTGCATAATATTTTAACACGCGGTGAAAGTGCAATCGTACTTCGAGGGAAGTCCGTTGTAAGATGTCATCCAACAAACCTAATGTTTTTTACCCATTCAATAACCCGAATATAAAATATAGGCACATTACATATATGTTATCATGTTCCTTTCTCAGGTAGCCGAGGTATACAATGGCACCCTCCTCTATTGCTTCACTCCGGTCATTGATCTATCCACTCTGGATCCACAAGGACCGACGTCATTTCCCGGAAATCCCGCTAGAAAGAGACGACGTCGGCGTGATGCCGGTTTAGTTAACAATGCCACCTATGACTTTTATGTCGGTCAGTATGTTAGATGGTTTATATAAATGGATTGTGGATATTAAAGGCATTACACACGACTGTAAGCTTTATAGATCTACCTGAATTACACGTCGCCGTGACGCCAATTTAGTCAACAATGACAGATAGGGCTTCTATGTTGGTTAATATTTTGGAATGTTTATATAGTTTATATATATGAATAGGCGCTGATCCAGAAAAGAATATCAAAACGCGTATCGCCAAATAGGAGCCGAACAGGGGAATTTATGTATTTTTTGTATAAAACAAAATAACCGAACACAAGAAGAGCTCAACCCCGTTTCCCGCTGAGCATTTAATATAATCAAAGGCTAAATACATTATGTCCCTCCCCTGTCTCTTATTTGATTATTTCATTATTAATTACAAAATGATTTTTTTGGTATAAATGTTTATTTCGTTAAGATCATATAAAACTATGATGCAAATACAACATTTGCATCCTCATACTGAAAAATATCCTAACCTCACATTTTTTTCGTTTTTATTATTATCATAATTTTATCATTGCATTCCAAAACCAGCCTACGCATTTGATGGCTTCGAATACCGCAACCCGGATAGAGAGGCATCCCGACTGAGTGTCTATGGCAACCCGAGTCTGGATCCGTTTGATGGAACCGAGTCCTTTGATCCAGATGACGATAAGCATATCACAATCAGGGTTAGTATATAATATGATATAAAGTTATAAGTATATAACAATTAGGTAAGTTTGCTATATATATATATATACCTTTCTATTTATATGCATATCACTCCTATGGTGAATGTGTCACTTAACCTAAATAGGTAAAATCCCAACCACTATATGTTATAAAACGTAGTTCGCTGCAGAAATATAAGCAGACCTTGATTCCTTTTATATACTTTGGGATATTGTTTGTTTCGTTGATGAAGTTAGATGTCGAGGGAGGGGTAAAAAATGAACCAATCCATATCAGCAATGTGAATGTTAACGTATTTAAACCATTTGCACTGAACATCATTGTTAGATTCGATATATTTTATTTAACCTAGCATCACGCTTTTTTAAAATAAAAATATATCTATCGGAATAAAACCTCTGGCTAAAGGTGCACATTTGTTTGGTTAATGGTGTTTATTTTGACACTCACGTTTTTGAATGTGTAATTATTAATTTAGGGTACCGAACTGACGATCGGCGCCGGTATCGAGGACTACACCGTCACTATTGGCGACGCTTTTTGTGACGTCACAGATCTAACCGACAACCGACTGACATGCGAACCACCAGATAAGGAACCTGATGTGGTGAAGGAAGGCAGTTTCAAAAGTGGAAAACCAAGGGTGGTTGTAAGTGTACATATATTTTCAAAATGAATTTTTAATTGTCATTGTTTGGTATAATATATGAGGGAGAACGCGGCGGGTGCTCTCATATCAGTCCTTATATATATGTATTATGAAGAAAAGTCCCTATTGGGCTCTTAAATATCTTTTTTTGTTGGTTCACTCACCTTATTCAACCTTTTCAAGACCCACACCTGGTTGTTTTCTTGAAGGACATCGATTTACATTTATTGTTTCCATATTTGTATATCACATATAAATTGTTCATTTTATAGGCTATCTTTATCAAAGATAAACTGTCGTTTCTGTCTTTGCGACTTAGATTTCGACTTTACAAAGTAATGTGACATGTTTTAAATGTCAACCTGGAAAGCTAGTTTATTGTATTGGTATATGTCAATTGTATCATTTATTAAACTTTATTTGTTTGATCTTTATTGTATTTTCAGGTCAACTGCGGTTTCGGTCGCTACGATATTGGCCACATAGACTATATCGAGGACATCAACCTGCTTTACATCATCATCGGTGTCGCCTTAGGTGTACTACTTCTCATAATCATAGTAGTCCTTGTGGCCTACTGTGTATGCAAGGACAAGTCGAAAAAGGGAGGTGGACCGGAAGGGGCTGCAGGGGAAAGAGGGGGTGGTGCTTCGCCTTATGATAGTCGACCGGCTGCAAACAGGGAGGTGGATGCAAGTGATGGCTATCCATTTGAGACGACACCTGCTTTTCCGCAGATTAAGCGATAAAGACGTCGCTTTGGGTAGGGGGTAGGGTTGATACATGTACTGCAAAAATCAACTTTGAGGTGTGGTTTGATTATTAATTCTGATAAGGGACCTGGTTTGCAAAGTGGGTGTAATTTTCTTCATGATAATACAGTCATCCTGTTGTGCTACTGTGTATGCAAAGATAGAACGAAAAAGGGAGGTGGACCGGAAGGGATAGGTGGGGAAAGAGGGGGTGGTGCTTCGCCTTATGATGGTAGGGCGGTTGCAAATAGTGGTCATCCACGGGAGGTGGATGCAAGTGATGGGTATCCATTTGAGACGACACCTGCGTTTCCACAGATTAAACGATAAAGAGTTGATGAATTTGTTTGGGATTGGATATTTTTTAATGCGTGGCTAAGTTAGTAAAGGGTATGGATGCATACACGAAGCATGTCATGAGGGTCAAACCTGCTTGCTATTACAACTAGCAAAAATGAATAAGCCTATTTTTTACTCATTGTACAATTTAGATTTGTGTATGACATCATTGTTAACATTATACGTACATTTTTAGGTGTATAACGTAATGTCTCTGTATGTTTAAATGGTACCGGTGGGTCAAATGTTTGCGTGTTGCTCTGTTGTGTGTCCCTTAGCGTAATTATGTTAACTTGTATTTAAGTTAGGGTGTGATAATATTTTTAAAAACTATATATAGTCGTCCCCATAAGATTTAGATTGTACTGCAATGAGGTGTGAGCAAGGTGTGTTATATATAGTTATACGTATAATCTACTGTACAATGTATATACACTTTATGTGTACAACAAAACGCTTTTCACCAATATTTATTTACAATAATGCTTAATGTGAGGCATAAGCTGTAAAAATTCAACACTTGAAAATAAAACTAAAATATAACTGGTTAGGTTGACAGATAACACTCTTCTTGGTGCAATAGAAGAGCTAAATGAAGCCACAAGGGCTAACTTTGGCTTTTATTCAATGTTGAATATGAACATATATAGATTCTACATAATTACATATCCTATATCGAACATGTAAGCAACAGTTTGGATGATTCTACCTAAAGGGGAATCTTTTTCCTAACGACCGAGCTCCCGACCTGCAGATTTAATGAATATGTTCGTTTGGTGCATTGGCCCCTGGGCAGGTAGAAGAGGATATTGTTTTCTGGGACGTCGATTGAAAAATACCCCTTGCTTTACTAGGGCTTTGTTGAGATAGGTATTTTGCTACCCAAACACAAAAAAAATCACTACACAATCCGGCTAGATACCCTGTCCTTAGCTACGAATAAATGTACGTACGTGACTTGTAACGCATGAACTATTGATTTATTCTTCCGGGGGCAATAATACTCTCTTATGAGGATGAATTCTTATTGAGATGAACTTTTT
>LQRL01077927.1:3876-19909 GCA_001703475.1 Hydroides elegans | reverse complement strand
GTGTGTAAAATTACTATATAAAACACCAAGTAAAAAAACTTTACTTGAAGTATAGTATACTTCACATATACTCTTCAGACTGTGATTTACCGGACTGCTAAAACTTCGCGCCTGAGATAAAACTGGTTTCTGTTCACAGCACGGTACATTATTACTGATGTCACGGGTTTGGTGACCCTGATAAATTTTGATATGTCAAGCAACAGTCAAATGTGTCATTTGAGAGTTTGGGCAAAAACACACCTGTGCTTAATCATGTTTCCGAACCTTTTTTTGTATTACGGTGATCTAATAACCTGAAAAATAACCAATCAAAATTATTGACCTCAAACAAAACTGGTTCAAAATTTACGAATCAGGCTTTGGAAATCACAATAAAGTGCAGGTACTATTTTTTGCCCAAACTCTCTCTTCTTCGTGATTAACTGCACAACTACAAATTTAAAGGCCTTTTTTGGGTTGACGTTATGTGTAACTGACATCAAAGTAATAGGCACACATCCAGAAAATATTAAGCCAGGCGTTAATCATATAATGAACCAAGGACAAAACGGGGGCCGGGTGCCAAATTACTTTTTGTATGACAACTTAAATATAATTAGGTGGGACGCCGGTACAAGCAATTCTTAAGGTCATTTGAGAGATTGTGCCTTTTTTCGGGATATTCGCGAAATCACTTTTCGTAAACCGCCTAATGTTCATGCTCATTGTTGGTATTGCAAATGATGTTGATATATCTGCTGGTTCGTTTTGAGTGAACATATAATATAGTAACCGAACATGGTCTAATGGCATTACACAAACCCAAAGTGAAACCATCGAAAGATTACAATGACGAGCCCTTAGTCTCACCCACTGGAGACAACGATACAGCATTAAGAATGTCAGGCCTCCAAAATTTCACAAAAAAGGATACGGATTTCATTAGATCTTAGAATAATATGACCACTCATATCTTTCTTTTTGAATGTGTTTTATCAAAAAGAACAATTCTTCTCGCTTTGTTACCATTTATTAAGACATCATGACTTTGATCGCATGACGTTTGCCAGCGTAACTTGTGGTACATTAATTGATTGTTATTGATTGCAATTAAGCTATTGTGAGTGACTATAATTGATAGCTGAGACACATTCAAAATACATGCATGTCATAAACATAATTATCAAACACCCAATGGAACTTGTAATGGGGTCCGTCCGTGTTCATATGTTGTGTTCACTTTGGCACCCTTTTCTATAAAACATAAAAAAGTATATATAATTGGTGCCCCGGTAAAAAATATTTCTGGACCCGCACCCTGTATTATATATTAACATATATTTTTTTATATGATACTATGGTTATATTTAGACAGTTTCGATATTATATTCAACTATCTGCATGTTGACATCCGGTTTTAGCGTCGCTTATGCTCAGATGCTTGAAGATTTTAATAAATGAATAAGTAAGCTATATTGGTGTTAGTCCAGGACTTCCACACACATCTACAAGAGTATTGTAGACCTACCTGTTCTCCCACCCGGAAGTTCTACAGTTACATTTGCCCCGTATTCCTGCAGCACTTGTGTGCACATATTGAACCCCATTTCAGCCGTTTAATGCTTTGCAGTCGCTTCGATATTTTTTCGTTTCCATTATTATTGCTCATGCCATATATCATGCCAAATTTTACCTGTCGAAATGAAGTGCTCTGTTATCGTGATTTCTCAAAGATTTCTCAGAATGTTCATCAGATCTATCAATAGTTCAATTTGGTTTCAAATTATAGGCACAACTAATGTGTATTTGATCCAAAGCTATATTCATGTACATACGTGTTTCATTTACGCTAAAATCCTAACATGCTGCGAGCTGGTAAGACAGATGTTTAGCATAAACATTGATTGAATATTTACGATTGCATCTAGATATATCTTTAACAATTTTACCTAATTTTTAACAAGATATTTCTTATCTTTATCTAGCAATAACCCTATTCCCGCCCTATATTTTACAGATATGGTAAAAATGTATAATAAACAGCCTTGAGAATATCAAATAATTCGCATTGCTCAGTTTTATAAATTTGTGTAGCGTTCAGTATTAAAGGATAAACAATGTCATATTATCTGTATATGAGCTTTCGAGAGCATGTTATCCACCTGATTAACATAGACAAAAATAAATACAGGGTTTCAATAACCCCATAAATGGATGAAAACCTCAATTTGATAATATTGATATACCGACTCAAGGTGTCAAACAACGTAGTTTTGTTTGTCTATGACACGACCCACATATGCGATTTTATGAGCCAGCCCCTTGTAAACCATTTTGCAACTTGTTAAGAGACAACATATTCCTTCTACAATGCTAAACTTCGTTCCTAGAAACTGTCCATCTTATTGCATGTAATTTTATTTTATATTAACAAGATGAAAATATACAAATGAAAAAAAAAGATTTCAGATCAACATCGCAGAAATTCTTGATCTAATGGTGTCATTTTTGATCTAATTAAAAGCGGCAAACCTATTCGGAATAGAATGGCATCTCACGATATATTTTTCAAAAACTGGTAAATCAAATTAAACAACATAAAAATTATGAACGATAACGAAATAATAGTTTTTGAACATAAACATTTTGAAAAAAGTATTAGCATCTTGAAGTATTTTCACTGTTTAGCTTTGTCAATGAAATTGTAAGGATCGTTATTCTTTGACCAAGGGCAAAAAAACAACAGAATAGCAAGGCGCATCACACATACCAATTTATATTTTTACACATTTTAAGCTGTTCACGAACAACAAATACATTGTTTAATTTAAATATAATTCCTCAAATATTATTTATAATATTATGACTACATTCATATCTTATGAATATATTAACAATATACAGTTTATTTTCTAAAGTTTATAATTATGATATTCTTATAGTTATGCCACATTCATATCACCACGCCAGAATACTGGTTTAAAACTTCTGTTTTGAATGGCTACCCGCTGCATGGTAAAACTACCAATGTCATATTTTGTTGATCCATTAACCGCGAGCTCAGTTAGGATTTTACCAAGGAGACTAGCAAATCTATCAAAGAATATAAATATTTTTGTTAAGAATAAGACATATATGAGCATTTTATAAAACGATTAAATGATTACATCTTTGCAAATACACATTCAATAAAACGATAAAATGAATTAATTTATGAGAAAAACTGCCTTTCCAAGCTTTCCTCTGCATACTTATGAGGAAGGCAACTAGCGTTTTTGTTTTTATCTATAAGGCATAAGATTCGAAAACACGAACAAATTTTTAAAGCAGATTCAACCACGTCCTGCAAATAAAGTCTCGAAAGGCTTTGAAATACAATAAATAATAATACGTTTTTGTAGGGATATACTATTATATTGTACTCATTTTTAAGCATGTGAATATTGAATACATAGATTTATTTAAAAAAAAAACAATATACCAACTTTTGCTCGAAGGACTGCAAATATACAACCTAACAATAAAATGTTCTTTTGTCGATATGATATTTCTTGTTAACTCACTTATAAGCATGACCAGCCCCGCAGCAAATAATTATTTGAGGTAAACCCTTGTGTGCCAGGGTATCTATCACAAAGTTCCGATCGGGAGTCATTGTGTATAAGCAAGTCTTTGTGTAGGCTATAGTACCGTCAGCCTATCAAGAATGAATGAAGTTATGTGTATATTAGCCAAAACATTCAAATGAACATACACAAAAATACTTTTCTTGTATAATATATTTTGAATAAATCATTAAGCTAAGTTCCAATATGCGAGATGAAGCTGGCAAATTTACCTTTGATTATTTTGAAAACACATCTTTGAATGTATTATCAAATCACAATTGTTTTATAATACGCTAAACCGGTTTCACAATTATCAACATTCATAACAGTGAAGCGAGAGTGAAATATATTTACAAAAATCAGGTAAAGCGAGACCAACGAGATAGTTTGCAAGAAATCTATACTTGATTTTGGGTACATTGTTAAAAATGAACTTATCCCTGACTTACAACCATATATAAACCTAAATAATGAATATTATTGATAATTGATGCATTTTCATCATCGTCATTGCGCACTTTCATGAAATAAAGTGCCACAAGATACCTCTCGTTCACACTCTTTTGGGCGGTTCCAGACGTCGCGATAACTCCGAGATTAAATGTAATCGGGGATTAATCTAAGATCGCACAATTTTCGGGTTTCAGACCTATGGATTACTGTCAATCCAAGGCTGAAAATGTAATCTTGGGGTGTACCAGGATTAAGTCGGGTATTATTTGTAAATGTTGCACTCTCTAACGGAAATGCTAAATTTTTCATTCATAACTATAATGTACATCATTAAGTACATATTGAAGTATTATATTCCTACATTGAAGTGAAAATTTAGCAAAAATGAATTTTGTCCAAAATTCAATGTTAAGTTAATGGCAATGTACATGTATATGGCCAGACTTATATAGCTTTCGGGTGTTATAGAATCCAGTTTGTTTATTGCCTGATAGAATATGAAAATAGTCTGATATATTATTTTCTGGTAAACAAAACATGAAATCATAGTATAATATACATGCCTGTTTGATCGTTTGATTGCTTGTTATTGCATAGGTTAAGATACATTGACACTTCAAAGTAGATTTGAATCGCAGACTACCAGACTATAGCAATACCCCAGTACATTGATTATTTCAATCAAATATAAAAACAAAGGTCAAACACGGCATGCATGGATACATTAAGATATATTTATCAATACAAACGTACAAATAGATCAAGGGCCAAACTATTATCATTGTAATATTCGTATTATCATAACGCATGAGAATTAATCTTAGATTAGTCCTGGATTCCAATATCTAAAGCTGAGCGAACGGTCTGAAACTGAAAAATAATCGCGAGTAATCTTAGATTATTTAAGCAATCTAGGATTAAGCTTGGATATTACAATCGCGGAGTAGACCAAATAATACCCAACATAATCTCGCATTCGATCTCGACCTTTGGGACCGGCCATTACTCTTGTTCTCACTCTCGCGCTCGCTCTCGTTTTAGTTGGTGCGCGCCTTAAGTAATAAGTTAAATTTTGTTGTACATATAAAACAGTATGCAAGCATACACCTTTCAACTCACACACCCACCTTTGGTAGGAAACGTTTGCACCATTCCTTGCAGTAGTTTTCCCTTATCTTGTCAGGCCTATAGTTCCGTGTCCCAGGCAAAACAACATCTCCAGTTGAATCAAGTCCAATTTTGAAGAATGGGTTGACATGGGATGGCATCCCATAAAGACTAAAGCCGTTCGGGGTATAGTAGCTAAATGCTGGAAATCTAACAAGTAAAGAGACAATTAATATGTTAGCTAAGTATAACATGTGATAGTACTATTCCTGACATACCTTTTTTGCAAGAAAAGTCAGGCACAGACCCAGAAAAAAACTGAATGATGATCGAAATCAAGGAATCTAAGCCCTTCAATAAAAGGGACGAGATTATTCAGATTCCCGATTACTAGGTTTGAAGACCATCTATTATTAACATAACTAAAACTTACCAACATGTTAATTTGGTTCCACTTTTGATACAATAAAAATATCAACCTAACATTACCGGACTTTTCTTTTGTTGTCAAGTATAATTTGCAAACACACTATAAATCACCTCTCCTTGGTGAATTCCTTGACGTTCGGTGTGGCAATATAAGTAACCTGTTCCTGGGTTACAGTGACTGGAATCTCAATATTCACACTGCTCAGAACCTGGTTGATCCAAGCCCCAGCAGTTACGATAACACGTCGACATCGAAATTTGCCTTTATTTGTATGAACCTGGAATAGATTGATCTAAGGATATAAATAAGCCACATATTGTAATGCCAGTGTTAGTCTTATGAGGTAATAAGGCCCGTTTATGCAAATTCGTAATAATAACAAAACAATTTGCATGTGCTTTATAACTATTCAAAAATATATGCACATATGTAAATATATTTCTTGTATACTTTATAATTCCTATCAATCGACTTGAATCTAGTAATAACACAATGCCACAGATAAGGTACATGTGATCATGGCAATTCTTAACACATATATCACACATATTGTTCATAGGCATCTTTTTCTCTAAAAGGAATTTTAAAAGCTATATAAAAGATATTACAACAAATAGATAAATAGTCATTTACCCCTTCTAGGGGTTCCAACTTCGTTACCACACAATGCTCTATGAGCTGCGCGCCATGGACCCTCGCCAATTGTATATTGACCAAATTGGCCAGGAAATATGCTCATACTTTAAAGTGAATTCTTAAACTAATTCATTTACCACACAGTGGGCACCATTTAGCGGCTCCAACCTGGTTACCACACAACGCTCTAACACCTCGGCACCATGGGCCCTCGCCAATTGAATGTGAACCGAATTGGCCAGGGCCGCATCTACGAGACCAGCTTTGGCTTTGAAAAGGCCCTCAATGTCAGGGCTTAGGTGAAACTGTGGGAAACGGGCCATGATTTGGGCGGCGTTCCATCGGTTAAAGCTGCGCGAATAGGACGATGGATTTTTTGTTATGCCATGGCTGTAGTTTTATGTTAATGTTTATTATCATGAAACTCTTATCCATTTTTATATTTGCCGTTTAGCTATTCAGTTGAAAAATACCAGTTGAATATGTATAATAGCTATGGAGCAACTGGCTAGCAAAAATGAGAACTATCACAATAGGAAGTATTTAAGCTCTCCTGGCTTTAACCATTTCGTAAGTTTCATACACCTAAAAATATTGTTTGAATTAATGAAATAAATCATAGATTTATTGTAAAAAATGAAAAGAACAAGAAAGAGAAAATTATTTCAAAACAAGAGAAACAATAGTCATACGTTATGCCTTGTCGGTCACTCGCTTCTGCGTTTTTGTTCAGAATCTCATATCCGCTGGTGCCCCTACGCGCCATATCTAGAGTTCCACATTTGTGAACCAGTTGCAATCCAGACTCTCTTTCAACTGCTTCCCATCTGAACACAACATTATATGAGTTGAATTAAAGGGACTGCACGACGTTTGCTCTAATAGAACAATGTAATGCAAAAAATATATAAAATGAGGTATACCATATTGCTCTATATTCAATAGCTTTAGCGCCCCTGGTTGATTGTTTTTGTCTAAGAGTAGCTTACAGTATTCCGAGATGAGAGAAATAACTGATATTATTGTTATTATGAGAAAGAAAAACGCTTTGCAAATTGCAATTTTTCAAGAGCACGCCCGGTCACTACTGAGCACCTTTCTATATGGGTTTTTTGATTTAAAAGGTGTACTCATAATCACTTCGTTTTCATTTGAAGGACAATAACGTTTAATTGATAATCAATATTTTTTCAAAGGAAACAAAATGTCTGATTTACTCACGCCTCAAACGTGGATTTTGTCAATTTTGTATACATCTCCTCCGCGTATAGATATCGCCTGGAATATGCAAAACATATGTAGTTTTATCTGCTCAATTATGTATAATATAATGATCTACAAATTGTGTTGTGTATATTTTTTTTTGTTTTCGGTGGCGGGGCATACCCTATTTTTTTCTTTTATGTAACTGGGCAGCCCCCTTTATTTTTATCTTTTGAAAACTCACTATCATCATTATCAATATTATATTCATTGAGCTCATCCGTATAACTATAAGTCTGATAGATAACTTTTTTATATTGTGTATATTAAAATGTTATCAATATTTCTATCATATACATACACATGTACTAATTTCATAGGTATATTTACATAATCCGAGAATGGTCCTGCGATCCTCCATGATCATGACCCAATTGAAACTGCTCAAGCCCTAAAACACCTGCGAAATAATATATCAAAATCAATTATATAACATACCCATAAATAGATATACAAATTAATCATTATAGAAACGATGATAAAATTCTGAATCAAAAGCGATTTTCATCACAATTTTATGATGCTTTAAAAATATCTAAAATGCCATATGAGGGTTAAAAATCATCCCTCAAAAAATGTATTAGTTAATACGGTACACTAGAATGTGAATAGGTTAATGTTACTTTTTTGTCGTTCGGGTATTTTGTTTGTTCATTAACTTATGCACTGTTTAGTCCGGACATCTTGCTCAATAGGAAAGTTATGCTCGAACTGATATATATAGACCTCACAAACAAACATTTAACCACTCTAAAAAGTGACCAGTTATTGAACCACTCACTATTTTTCATAGAAATAGCATGACAGTTTTAAAAAGTACAATGTTTTATTACAATAGTATTAATACAGCACCAATTTATTAGCAATTATTTGCATACGCCACAATAGAATTGGCAACGCCAAGCATATCATGTTTATTTTCGCATTAGATGGTTATAACGGTTCATATTACGTTCATAAATATACATAATTTTTAAAGTAGTTATTAGTGTAATTTAAATATATACATTTTCTGAGCTCTTTTTTACATAGGCAGGACAGCACGATTGAATTTTACTTTTAAAATACATATATATATTTGAGATGAAACTGATAAAGCGTGTACTACGCGGTTGGAAATGCAGGCCACAATGATAATGCCACTTAGGAATAACTGCGATGAATACAAAATTTACGAAATAAACAATATAATAGGCCCAGACACTAAAGTGATGTCGCCATGTTTAATTAAATAGGATAATGTGTATAGCACTGACTTCAAGATGCAACATGTTGGCTAAATAGATGGAAAAGATACTCTTTTGGTTCCTAGACATTATCATGTTATAATAACATATTTATGTTGCCTATTGTTCCCTACAGATAGCTTTTTGATATGTAGTTTAAAAACTGGTCTCGCAAATTGACGACAATATTCGTACCCCACACTCACAAGAGTCACTCGTGTAACTCTATTTGGTGTTATAATTTTTGGAATATAACTAGGTAAGGTATAAACATATATAACTTTTTATTATATTTGTTCAGCAACTGCTTTGGCAAGCATACATGAAAATTGAACATTCTTCAAATTATTCGAAAAAAAGTTATTCAATAACTGGTCACATGGTTTGCCCTTCAAGACAGTCCCATTTGCACAAAACCTCATCATGAGCTCATGGCGACCACATTTTGGTGATAAGGTTTTGTTTAATTTGAGCTGCCTAGACAGGGTTCATTGACGAATACATATGTCTGAAACATACCATTATGGGCTTCTTTGGAGAGCCAATACAACGTGCCGCTACCAATACCACCACAGCCAACAACCACATATTCATAATATTTCGAATCTTTATCCATATTGAAGGAATGGACTTCAATGGGTGTTTCTCCATGGAAACCATCAACTTGTTTGAATATAATGCTGCAAAAATATATTCTAGCTAATCTATAACAATGATAAGGCATTGGAAATAATATTTCATATGAATAAGTCTGCTTACGTGACAATGATTAAGTGTTTGGCATTGTCATTCTATATAAATAATAGCGTATTATTTTGATTTATATTAAATATGAGAGAAATGCTCGTGGTTATAAATTTCTAATGGCCTTAGTGTCGAAATAAACCATGCATAGCAATTATCAAATATGCCCGATTATAATACTATCAAATATCCTATACTAAATTTACTGTTTCGCATACGTATCCATTTGATTGTTTTATAAAGAAAGGTTCTACTTGTCTTTCAGATTAAATTTACTAATTCATCTTATTTGGTTGAAAGTATGTTATAAATTGCTTAATCCATAAAATTAACTGCATTGTATATGTTAACCTTGTTTTTAGTTTATCAGACGAATAAAAAAAGCATAACAGCCTTGACATGCGTGTATTTGTCTGCAATGAAGACCTATTTATAGTAACGATAAAAATCGAGCTCTTGATAAAAGACTACATAAGAGAAAACGGACTAAAGTCCATGATAAAATTGTGTCTGGGTAAATTGAAGTTACTAATGATTTTACTAGTATATATGTTGTAGGGTATCTATTCGGTTAGGGCAAGTAAACTTACCCTTGGGTAAGTATACTTGCCCTGATGTGTTAGGGTAAATATACTTGCCCTGATTGTTCTCAGGGCAAGTATACTTACCCTGGTTTTTAGCCTTCAGAAAATTTAAGATACCCTGATCTGGTATGTCCATTATCGCTTGGATTTGTGAGACGAACGGTTTGATCTGATTATCAACTTAACTTCGTATGCACTTTTTCAACAACGGTGTTTGGCTTGAATGGTTTTAGAGTTGTTGATATATCAGGGTGCTTAAGCAATGTAGATACGGAAAACCCCCACCGACAATTGGCACCTTTCTACAAAGATTAAGCCACTGAAACTAATTTAAAGAACTGAAAATCAGTAAAATAATCTAATAAGATTCTGGATATAAAATTTGAACAACATTAAATAGCTCGCAAGAGACGAAAAATAACATATTTTTACTATAGTAAGCAGCGTACGCTTTGTAGCGCCTGGGGACCTCTCAGGCAGTAATTGGCATAAAATAGACTCGGAATTAAAAGCAAACACACGGCATGTGCGCTTCGGCCTATCAAATTACTTCCTCCCACCAACGAAGCCTCAGAAGAATATTCCGAAATATTGACCAGCTATTTCAATGATAAAACAGAATTTATTCAACAGAATAAAGCCCCTCCAGACCATATCTCGCATATTCCTAAAACCATCATTGATGGCCAAATCTCTTAAATCTACGCTACGGAAAAACAACTCAAAACTAACAGCGAAGATCCGACCACAATGAAACCTTTCGCCTAATCAGCACCATGCGACAACTTCCTCATTAAAAGAAATGAAATTCGGATATATCGCACTTACAACGCAATTACAAACAAAAAATTGTTTAAGACATTTTTTTTGAATTTCGCAAAAATAGCATTCAAAGGAACATTGTACTAAAAGTCACAACAGCTAACATTCACAAAGGATAAAGCTGAGACGTAATACCCTTCCACTTACTCACATACTCCGGAATTCGATCCCGCCGGCCTCAACTGGTTTCTCTATCTAGGCGTACCTACAGAACCAATTCCATTCGACTCAAACCCGTTCAAATCTAAGCACATAAAGGGTATTTTGGTGTCTAAAAAGAACACATCGGTTCCTAGTGCACATGGTCTCACATATGGATTACTAAAGAAGCTACCATCAACACACCATTTCCTCGCAACACTCTAAAGTAAACTACTCATTCATTCGAAACTGTCGCCATGGTGGCAGCAAAGAAAAATGACTCTCATTCACAAGCGCAATGAAAATGACGACCCCAGGAACTCGCATTATTGCCCTTACCTCTGTATTCGCAAAGCTTTACCATCAACTTCTATCAAATAGAATACTGCACTATCTCACACTCAACGGTTAGATCAACACATCCCTCCAGAAAGCATTTCTGCAAAATATTAACGGTATGGTAGAACATAATCAAGTGCTGCAAGATATTTTCTATAGTGTTCGTACAAAAATGAAAACAATGCATTGTATATTTGATCTTAAGGACGCGTTTTGATTAATTAGCCTTTAGCTAATCGAAACATGTCTCATTCGTTACAATAAACCTGATAATGTTAGATCATACATTGTAAATCTCTATAGCGGCCTCTTTGGCACGACTCTATAAATCAATAAGGGTGTATTTTAGGGCGACCCTCTAAGCCCAACCATTTTCATTATTGTATTCAACCCCCTCATAGAATGCATTAAAATGGAGCAAAAGCATGGGTATCAACTGTCTGAAAGTAATAAAGTAATATATTTTACGTTTGCGGATGATTTTTATGTCATTATAACGAACAAAAAGACACGGCAGCGTATCATTCTCAATGTCGAAAAATTTGCAAAAAAAAATCTATGAATCTCGTATTAGAACCAAAAAATGCAATTCACTATCAATATGCTCAGGTATGTCAAAATGTATAGAGTTTAAATCAGAGCATTCTTCTATATCGTCTATTCTAGATAGTCCTGAAACATTTCTAGGTGCTCAGATTACATTCAAAGGTAAACAGTGTACACTTTTCAAGTATATTAACGATGGTTTGAAATATGTTTCAAAACATGAATAATATACATATAAGGTCTGAGTACAAGTTACACATATTTTCATGCTATAACCTGTCTGCTATTAGATTTAAGCTTTCGGTGCACGATGTATCTCAAATAAATCTTAAAAACTCGATTCGTTATGTGACCGGTTTTGCAAAAAAAGTGGCTCTCTTAGCCCCGTTCTGCTACACCCGCTATACGACACTTATCGTCTGGGTTAAATATTAAATCTATATCTCAACTATATAAAGAATGTCATTCAATTAACCACGTATCTTCGGGACTCAAAGCAGATTCAAATGTTAATGCTGCGTTAACGAGCAAAATTGATAGGGAATCAGCATGGGCAAGGAAAGACTCAATTATTGTTTACTCAGAAAACCTGTCTAATGAATCAGCCAAAGACATCGGCGACACTAGTCCATGTACTTAAACACAGCTTAGCCAGGTCAAAATAAAGGTCTAAAAGGTCGTATCTGATGAGTTGAATAGTTATTGGTGTGAACGTGTTAAAGGTCTGGCGGTGCAAGGTCGTTTTCTGGAGTTACTAAATCTCGAGAAAAATAACCTAACTTGGCGTTCTTATACATATAATCTTCCTCGCAACGTTTTGAAATTTGCTGTAAATGCTATGATCGACACCTTGGCAACAAATGCAAATCTTAAAAGGTGGGACAAGCGCATAAACGCACGTTTTTCCCTTTGCAGTGGCAAAGAAACCCTACACCATGTCCTCAACTACGGTTCCGTTATGTTGCCAAGGTACATGGAGGCATAATTCCGTTTTAAAATTTATTTATGAAATCCTCAAAAATTGCGATTTTACATACGATGTAAACGTCGATTTGCAAGGCCTAGCAAAGGAGTATCAACCCTCCCAACTGATAGCTTGATTACTAATCAACGACCAGATATATTCCTGGTTAATAGAAATGATAAAACATGTATAATAGCCGAACTTACAATATGTTTCGAAATCAACATTCAAGTCGCACACGAGCGCAAACAAGCAAAATATGCACCCATTTAGACCTGGCAAGTCGAGACTATAAGGTCAACATGTATACCATTGAAATAGGTTCAAGAGGTTTTATTGAAAAACGTAACGAGGGAGAGTTGAAATCAGATCATTTATCATATGATAAGACTTGATTGGATAGAGCCGCCTCTTGTAAAACCATCCACATTCTCAATATAATGCGTATCGTAGTATATCGGTTATAAATCTGTATCGTTTCTTATAAGTGTTGTTCTGTGGTCACTAGTTTTAACTGCATTTTTATATCTGTTGAATACCAATACCAGCCTGAATGTTATGCACAAACTGTACAATGTTTATGTCAAATGACAATAAACATCTCAAACAACTTAGTATTTCAAAATCAGTACTTAGACCTTTGATTGGGGTTTGATCAGAAGGAAATTATAGTAGATTATCATACAAAACAGGTTTATACAATAAGTTTGTCCTTAACTGCTCACACATAGTTAAGAAACTCCAGTAAAACATCATTTATGTTATTGCATAAAACTGTCATAAAACAATTATATGTATTCATAATTTTACAAATTGTCAATGTATCCAATACTTTCATTCGTTAAATTGGTTAAATTTGAATATTCGATTTAATTAATCATTACTTAAATAAATTAAAACACATATTAAACGAAAGTCACACCTTCACGCTAGGTAAATAATTTTCCTTAACCTTTATTCATATTCATGACAACATGAATTTTGCAGATTTAAAAAGATAATACCCATATTCCTATATAATACCTGTTATACTTATAAAAGTCATATTTTTGCTACACGCCCCACTACTCCAATGGTATTAAAACGACACATCTATTTCCAAAAGTAACATCTACCCCGTCAAATTTACTCATTATAATTTCTACATAAAAGGCACGATGTTCAGTGCAGGTAGCAAGAACGTAATCTTCTATTCATTAATCCAGAGCGAAACGCTCGACTCACCAATTTTAATTGCAATTAATAATCACTTACATTATTGCTAATAGGAGCAGAACGTTCAACTCACACAAATAAAGCAACACATTTAACTCAGTCACTCACATGAATAACTTGTATGTTCATATCAATTCAGAATATCTTTCATTTTTTAAAGGCAAACAACTAGGGTAAGTATACTTGCCCTGAAAAGAATCAGTGCAAATATACTAACCATAACATAGTCAGGGCAAGTATACTTAGGGTAAGTATATTCACCCTAGGGTAAGTATACTTGCCCTGAAACGAATATATACCATGTTACATATATAATCTATGTCGTTATCGTTAACAGACCTTATCGTTAACAGAACCTTACTTTGTAACATAGGAAGCAGATATCAGATTTAAAAATGTACATATCATGTTTTCATCGATAAATAAATTACTTTTGTTTACCTTTGAACTAAACAAGGTGCACGAAAATACAAGATAGAAATATGTAGCCTATATTGTTTTCTATGATGCGTGCTCGTTATACAGAAACAACTAAATCAGCATTTTACTAATCCGAATACCGACAATATTAGACTTAACGTAGCCAATTATTTCGAATAAAGATAAACATTAACACAATATTAATGCACTGACATGCTTGCAGTTTATCGTTTTTTTTTTCACATAGACTGTACCATTTCTAATCCTTTTCAGTTATCAATTTCCAAGATAAGAGGTAGACTATTTTAAGCAGTCTGACATCAACATGTAAACAAGGGTTTACTTGGAATTAGATATTAAGATATACTTTTACAAGACGTACTTTACAACAAACTGTAAATCACGTTAACATCGTCTCGAGATAAGAACACATTACCAATTGATGTCGCATTGTCAAAATAGGTTAAGATCTGTTAGACTACCGCAAATAGAAATGTGATGCAAAGTGAGGGGTTATCATTACTAAATCAAATGTGATTGGGGATTGATTGCAGAGTTTAATTACATCTTAAATTGGCAGCTTCTAAATATTCCTATTTATAACACCGCAAGAACACAGCATCATATTTGTTACGAAATACAAACTGGAGCATTGACATAGTATACATTGTTTATTGGGATATAAACTAACCTACATATCCAATATCACTTAAAGGTTCTTCGCTTTAGAAAGTGTTTGATATTCATATACATGTATAAATACATAGCTGAATTTACATTAGATTTCTAAATAATTAGTATAACGTATAGTTAAACGTGTTAAATATGGATAATACAATACGTTACTTCGAGTATATTGTGGTGGGATGTGGTGGAATAGGAAGTGGAGCACTGTACTGGCTTTCTAAGAAAACCAACAACGGTAAGTCACCGCATATATCGCATGGCTGGTGAGTTTTATATAGTGAATAACAGTGGTGATATAACTAATAACACAATGACATCACTGTCTGCAGTGTGTTATTTTCATGTAACGGCCATTGTTTGGTCTGGTAAATTTGGTCTATTTGAGTTCTCAAACTTATGTAAAGCAACAATCACGTGTGTCATGATGAAAACAATAAACATGGGATACCGGCAAGTCCGTGTTGTTTGTTGCTATAACGATGTAAAAACCCCGGTCAAAATTGTCATCAAATATAAACATACGTTTTTGGTTATGAATCCCTATAGAGAAATGTAGTCGACCGTAACGACACTGTTGAAATCGAGAACCTTGACCTGAACAGTTTTTAGAAATCACGTGTTTTTCTTGGAAAACAGTTAAAAGGTCTGATTTTAACGGGGATATTGGCATTGATTAGTAATTTGAATTGCATAAAATTAAAAGGAATATAGCCGATATAATTGTATTAAGAGTTTTACACGGCAGTTTAAATCGCCCTTTTTGGTACACTTTAGTTTTGTTTGCTCAACCCCCTCTTTATCGCTTTTGTGAACATCGGGATTAAGAGCATCGTCTACAGTGCCTCAAATGAACAGCTTAAAAAATA
>LQRL01077898.1:2209-13003 GCA_001703475.1 Hydroides elegans | reverse complement strand
AGGCTTTTTATGAAAACCGCCACGAGCGATTAGCGGCTCGGAGGGCCAAACATGGATATTGTGCGCCACAGCCGACGCCTACTGTGCGATCGACCACGAGTTGTTCACCGCGATCGTCGATGAGTGAACTGGATATCAAATCGATTGCGTCGTCACAGCAACAGCCTCAGCAAATGTTCGAGCATACCAACACCCCCGTGCTATCCGCGTGTTCTTCTATAAGCGGCAGTCAGGAACGGTTACTGGATTGCGATGATTTCCGCAATAATAACACGCCGCCTAAATGCATCGTTCGCGACACACCTCGTTCATCAGTGGAATCTCACGACGAAGATACTGAGCCAGCATATCAAAACCTATTAACGCCGATCAACGAAGAACAGCGATCGCATCGCTTAAATTCAAGCGGTACCATTGAAAACACAGAAGAATCCCCTGATGAAGCCCCTTTATTACCACCGCGCTGTCCCTTAATCCCCACGGAACGCTATTCCGAGTATCTATCCCATAAATCGTCGCTTCCAAACAATGATGAAGATGATGGTGAATATGTGACACTTAAAGCGCCCGATCAATCCATGAACAGTTTCTTCGAGTGTCAATCCACATTGGGCGGCGGAGGTGCGCCTGCGCCATCGATGCTCAAACCGGATATGACTACGATGTCAAATGCGCCATTTGCGCCCGCGATTATGTCCATGTCGTTTATGAGTGATGCATCGGGAGGGAGTGGGAGTAGGCGGAGTGATATTGAGAGTCCAGTGCGATACGCGAAGAGCGATGTGATTAGTGAGCTGTATACGAAACGCGAGAAATCGTTGCTGAATTTGAGCCAAATCAGTGACATCAGCTCAACGAGTATAGCGCCCAGTTCCTTATCGGATAGCAACATTGACAATGGATATCCACTGCATAGTACGATGATCGCTGCACGCGTTTCCCCTGGTTACCGCGCCAAACAGAAGTTGTCGTTCTCCGATGATGATTCGCTTTTGGCGCGAACAGACGATACGCTGGATTCCACATTGGAAGGGGAACCCCCGGATGGACAGCGCATAAGTTTATCGGATACCAGTGCAATGCTTCTCCACGTGCCCTATACCACTCAATTATCGCTCGCTTCACCCAAGAGCGATCAAGGGATTCCATATATTAACTCAATATCAATGTCATCGCATTCCAATATGGAACAATGCAGTAGCCGCTCAAATCAGCCACTTTCACTGCAGTCTTCCCAATCCACAGAAGACATGTTCAAAACCCCCAAGAATCCCCCGCGACGTCCACGCCTCTCGGAACCCTCTAACACGCAGATCCAGCCCACCCTCTGCAAAGAACACGGTCTGCACCCGACATTCGGCGGCCCTTGTATATTCGAGGATTCCTTCGATTTGATTGAATCCGATGATTCAGATCTCGATTTCACGAGTGTGAACTTTAATAGTGAAACCGGAAGTAAGCTGAGCAGCAAGCGCAGTAGTTTTGCGAGCAGTAAAATCAGCAGCAAACGAAGCTCATGGTCGAGTAGCAAATTCAGTGCAACCGGTGCGAACAGTTCTAAACGCAGTTCTGTGGTGCGGCATAACAGTGTCGCAGATACGGATTGCGATAGTTCGTATTTATCCGAATGCGTTGATGATACGCATTTCACGAACGACTTCAGCGAGGCCGAGAATTACACTGCGATGTACGATCCGCGGCGTGCGCGTATGAGGATAATGAGGCGTCAAACGGGACAAGCGAATATCCAAAAGAGTAAGCGCAGTCCTATTGGATTATCGGAATCGGATATACTGGAAACGACACAGAAACACCTATCGCTCCAAGCCACACGCGCCTCAATGCCTGATTTACATGCCTTATCATCTGTCAGCAGTTTCGATGTGTACAGCGATGAGCTATCAGAATCGACGCTGCGGAACTCACCTACGAAACCATTCCTCGAAAATTCGTCGCTGAAAGAATCCGAGGAGCTAGAATTTGATCAAGATGAGACGATCATCAGCGGCGCACCGAGCGTGCCTCGACCACTCTCCGTGTGCACTACAACCACCCAAGCGACCGCAACCACGGACGAAAGCCCTGAGAGTCAAGGCGCCATGACAGTTCCGGTCAACTCCCCAAATATAACAGATTCCGGCGGTAGCTCAAGCCGACAACCCACAACCGATGATTACGTTGATGTGCCAGTGAATCTCCCCAAAATGGCCAAAATGCTCGAGAGCCGCTTACAATCTCATGCGCCCAAAAACAACAAACCCTCCCTCCCCGCTAACCATCTTCGCCATCGCGCCCAACGCAAACGCTATCCCGGTTCAAGCGCCGCAAGCTCTTCACAACAATCCCTAGGTTCCAAGCAATCACTGCATATCTGCTCCGATCCGATCCCCGACCCAGGTGCTTATACGCATGCGCGAACGCGGTCACGTGTTACAAGGTCAGCGGCGATCAGCGGCGGACGAATACACGGTGGTGGTGGACGGTACGCGCCGCGGTCGCAAGATTCCGGGTTTAATACACAGGAATCGCACGCACGCGCATTACGTGAAACCGGGAATGTTGGTAACCATGGTTACGCCTCGCAACAACATGTGGAGATTGCCGATGGTGAAATGGGAGGAACAAGGACGGTTGTCAAGCACGCGGCTGTGGCAAGGAGCTTGGATCCGCAGCGGAAAAAGGCGCTTGCTAAGAAGCTGAAGCAGTTCAATAATAATTTCTACGGAAGTAAAACTTCTGGTTTGAATATTAAGACCCTCGGGCATTTTTGAGAAATGCGCATTCAGAGAAAAATTAGAAAGACCTTGCTTTGTCTTTTTCAAAGTGCATTTACGTTGTATGTGTGAGACTATGTGTGTAATTATTTTGTGGCTTTGTTCGTTGCAGACATTCGTGCCTTGTTGTTAATGAAGACAAAGTGGTTGATTGTTTAAATGGCTAGATTGTAAGTGTAAAAGCTCATTAGCATAAGTGTATTTTCAAAATAAAATTTTTGCCAGTATGAACTCAATTTTTCGTTCTCGTAATATGGTGAATTTAATTTCACGACTACAATCATATATTTATTTTTGATATCAATTTTTCGAAGCGACAAAGAGTTCACACTTTAACTTTCATAGGTGTACATAAACATTGCCCGATAATTTTCCCTATATTGATAATTGGCATTGATTAAGAAATGTACCTTTTAACTCAAGTTCAAATTGGATATGTGTTTCATTAATCGTCGAAATACATGTATACGTTACTCACGATGGTTATGCTGAGATGCGATATTAGAAAAGTGATGTTTACTCCAGTTTCAGTTTTCAGTGAAATTTGTTTCAAATCTGGTGTTTTGGAAATAGTGTAATTTTAGGTTAGGGTGTGAAATTGCTTTGTGGAGTCACCACGTAAAATGATCAACCTAACTTTCAGTTGCATGAGATGTTATTTCATCTAGAGTTAAGAGATAGTTTCGAATATCATTGAAAGGATTTTGCAAAAACTGTGGCCGTATTTAATTGTTTCTCATCGAAAAAGTGTTTCAAAAGAGTTCATATTAAATGGAGAAACATTTTTATTGATGTTTTGCTCACTATTTGTTGCTTGATACTGATAATATTTCCATTTTTCAACTAAAGATGCTCAGACGTCAGTATTTCAATGTTCAATGTATATGTGTGATACGAATGTAAGATTGTAAAAAGCAAAATGTTGTACATATTTGACAAATCAATTTATATAAGCATATGCGTTTTGCAAATATTGTGAAAACACATGTATATTGCAAAAAATGCCAGTAATAAACAGTCAATATTAACCTTATGTTATTTTTGTCTTTAGAATTAATTTATTGTTGGGACAGTCATCATCACTGTGATAGATATGGTCCGATAGATATACTCATTGATATCCTCTTGACAAATAAGAATATCGAAAAACCAATCCTTCCAAAACCCTAAACCCGATATCTATAACAAATATAAATGCAATTTATGTCTGCCATTTTCTCTGTTTCTTCATCAAAATTAAGAACCGGTTTTCAAATTCAAGCCCCACTGAACATGTTCCCAGTCACAACATCTTTTTTTTTCTTCATCGACGTTTGTAATGGCGTGAGGTGATCACATAAACATGAACTTTTCTATTTTCTTAAGCACTTGGTTCATGCAAACATGAAAATATACTTGTTATTTTTGGTTTAATTTTACTGACACGTTTGTGGCAGGCGTGTTGCTGCAAGTAATTATAATTTTGAAAAGTGGGTTGCAGTGATCTTAAGGTTGAACGAATCAACGATATTAAGCTAAATTAATATCGGATATTGGATTAGTTTTTGGAAAATATACCCTATACAAGAAATGGGAGAAGGGTGCGCAAAAGTATGTTACAGTCAAATTTAAAACTGAACCTTTGACCTAATTCAAATTCCGTATCTCATATAAATTGGATGGCTCTAACGGGATATGTATAATTCAAACCTTTTAAAACCTAAAATACATTTAAATCGGATTCTAAATCACATCATCATCATGATCAAATCTTTTTCTCTTCAAGATGTCAAACCGCTGCAAACCCAACTGTTTAATATTATTCAGACTCCATTCCCCTTTGGCCCTCTATCCCATCATACTATCCCATGTGAGCAAAAACATTACACGGTTCGAACTGACAGCAAGGGGCTTGTGAGTATATTGGCACTTTGTTTGACGCAGCGTGTCGCTGTCAATTGGACACAGCGGGTTGCTGTCACTTTTATTTTCTTTATTTTTTTCGAAAATTTGAATCGACGTCATAAGTTTGAGCTACACATGAAACAATGCTTGAGGCGAAATAAATGCAAAAAAAAATAATGAAACTCAATAAAAAGTAAGGTGAATTAAAGTAAGTTTTGAACGAAATTTCCAAGTATTTGATTGCGTCTATTAGATCTAAGTGTTATTTACCCAGAAATCACATGTTTATAAACAAAATAACGACAAATTGGCGACGATTCTCCTAGACAAAAGACGCAAATAATTTCTTTTTTTAAATTTTAATTTTGTGGACCACGTTCAGTTGGTGACATTTGAAATCGTGCATTGAATCAGAATTTGTAAACATAAACAAGTAGTCCGAAACGAGGACATTTTAGTTTCGACTTGGCCAATTAGCTCAACATATACATAATGCACTCTTAAATGACATCATTTGAAAAAAAATGATGTCAAATTGAAAAATGTCTTTATAAAGTCAATATAATCCTACTTCTCATATATTTGTTTACATAGTGATTGCATATTTTATTTAAAATATAAATTTCAGTTAAATCTACTTTATATTGGCCATTCAAACCCCAAAATTGACACTGTTAATAATTTTTATTTTAATTAATAATTAATTAATCATTCAAATATAAAAACAAAATTATATTTTCTTTTTTGTTGTTGTTGTTTAGTGCCGGTATTCCACATGAAAATTATTAGATTATAAAAATATGAAGGCTAAAATAAATATTTTGGTATATGAATTGCAATTCAGAAAGTCCGTGTCACGTTCACGCTGAAATAAATCTATTTGAAAGCAAGCCATCATTTGACACTTCTAACCGTTAATCCAATTAGTGGTGGCCATTGTTCTTCGGGTACTACGCATATTCTGATTAAGTACACTTTTCAAAACCATTAAAATCAATACAGTATAACATACGAAAACACGCAAAACATTCACAGAATAGGCAGAGACAAACATATTTTAATCATAACAGCATAAAATCATGAGATATGATTTGAAACTGGATTTAAAATATTGCTTATATGGATCACGCATTTCATCAACGCTGATCTTACAATCCTGGAAAGGCAACACACTTGTAAATGTGCGATGAACAAATTAACCAATCATGGTCAAACTAGCCAACAAGGATACGCCACCAGGTAATGACCGAACCACAACCAAAAAGAAACGTCGATCGACCGAACCAAACAGTCTCCGCAGCTGCGTTGTCGCCTTGAGGCAACCAGCGAGAAAAGTCCACAGCACGGCGGTCGTGAAAAGGACACCAACGAAGGGAGGAAGTCAGGCGAATGCGGAAGAAAAGAATACGAGATATGGTCGCAAAACGAGCGCATCGAGACCGTTTGATCCCCCGCCCAAGCCACCGAGGGGTAATCAGAATGCGGAGCAGCTGTATTGGAGCACCAAGACAGAGATGGTAGGAATAAAGCCGTTATCTCAAAGTTATATCATGATACGAGAATGTTAGTAAAATATACTTGACACATTAGAGGTTTGGTTTCATTTGCGTTTTAAAATGTGTTTTTTTTTCTGTTTCCCTACGTATTTTTAACGAAAAACTTAAATTCACCAAGCAGTTTTAAACGAACGGAGAGAATGAAGTTTCATATCAAGTAAACCGAGGAAAGAATTGAAATAAATTTGACGAAATGAATCTACGATAAAATCAAAAATGTATTTAAGTTAAGTTTTTGTTCATCTTGTTTCTAAATGAAATTGGGAGAAGACGAAGAGCGAATGCCGATAACATGTGAAGCCACTCATTGAGAATTATTAACATGTAATGTTCTTAATTTCTCTACAGTTGAGCATCATTGAGGAAGATTTGAAGCTGAAACTGGAAATTCGAGAAATCAAAGAGCAGTTCCTCAATCTCCTACTCGATTTCGACCAATTCTCCCTACCAACCACCACCAACAACCAACCACATCACCCAGTACCACATCCACTACCTCGTCCTACAAAATCAAGATCGAGTGATTCGACTTCATTACCTTCTCCGGATGCTACCAATACCGTATTTGCCAAACCAAATGTCATAAGACTTACAACGGCCTCATCTAATGATACACAGAGCAGTGGTCTTACAAGTGCAACTCACATCACAACGAGCTCCTACGGCGATCTTACTGCACCGAATCAAACCACAGCGAGCTAACCACAATCGAATCTTGACGATATCTTCATCAATGAAATATCATCACGTGACCTGCTTATAGAAACCGAAAAGACGTCACACCCCGGGTGCTCAATACGGCGAAAATCACAACCACATTTAATCCGACATCCCCAAGATGCACGATATTTTGACCAGGATACCTCCTCCGATAGCTCCTACAACAAACCCTACCCCACGACCAAACCGGAGCTCCACCCTTCTCTTAAGAAGAAGCGAATGCGACCACACCCTAGCGTTGACAAATCCCTTGGCGACGTGAGCGATATAACAAGGGCGTCGGATCAGTCATCGAGGTGGTTTGGATCGCAACAGGATCTACTCGATGATACGAATAATAATTTTGAGGGAAAAGAGTGTGAGGCAGAGGATGGAGATGTTGGGAGGAAGATGGCACCGCAGCAAAGCACGCCAACGAATGAAAAGCAGGATGGTTGCATGCATAAAAGGCAGTATGAATCAAGGTAGGCTTGAAATATATTATCAAAATGCTAATTCACGTGTTAATTTTAAAAGTTAAGTAATCATTATTCAAAGTTATTTCATTCACATCCTAATCTAAGAATGCTATAACAGTAGAATATTGCTGATATACCGTCAATGACTAACTTGTGGCGGGAATGTGATACATTATGATACAGCGTTTAGTTCGCTGAAAAATACAATCAAGCAAATAGTCTCTTTGATTTCCAAATACCAGTGCTAATTTTCTATATGATAAGGCGCAGTATTCTTAAGGTATAGTAGAGATCTACACCTTTCTTGCAGATATAATGACTGATTATCCGTTTCCCTGCTTGTATGGAGCATGATTTCCTTTTTCTAGATTAAGTACCAGGGGTGTACTTTAGCGGTCGCGCGGTCGCGTATGCGACTAACTTTTTGGCCATGCGACCAGCTTTTCAAAGTTAGTCGCGCGGCATGCGACTAACTTTTTCTCGTTCTGAAGTTATTCATGATAAATATACACTGTAATGAAATAACAAATTGTCGTATTTAAAATTGTCTTTGTTATTATTGTTCTATTTTGCGCTGGCGCCTTCGGCGCTCGCATTACTTCAATTATTCTTACGAATAAGTATACGATGTTTAATGAATAAAACATTTAATCATACATGATCAAATCATTCGGTATTGATATTTTATCAATTCATGGTTTTAGTGTAGGTATGAGCGCTTCATTAAATGTTCTCACATAAAGTAATTTATCACAAAATATATGTTCTCAATTCGAAAACCAATGATGAGCAGTTCGGTGCATGGTGACAAATACACTTGCGTAGATATAGTATACCAAGCACTCAAAAAGTCCTGCACTGTTTTGGACAAAATAGACATGTTGTTCAAGACTTTTGGTTAGGGCTATAGGTTTTGCCTTTATTACATGGAACTTATTTTCTTGGGATGAATATAACGGTTTTTTTTTCGGCTCGCGCCTACGGAGCTCGCATGCTAATTTTCTTGATATATATAATTTTCCAGCCTTATCGGTATGGAGATCATTTTAAGCAAGATACATCTCTGGTGTTTTTCTAAATACATGTATATGAAATACGTCATGACAAGCCGCGCGACTAACTTTTCCCTCGCGCGACTAACTTTTTGAAGCCAGTCGCGCCCGCGCGACTGGAAATTTTACTAAAGGTACACCCCTGAAGTACTAACACACCATTATGCATAATTTCGTTTAAATTTCAGAAATGACAAGGATCCACACCAAAATATTGATCCAAGCAGTACCAGTGCACTTAGCTCCCTGGACGAAAGCACACCCGTACCCAGAGCACGTCGTCCACTCTTTCCCCACGACTCTGGTATCACGGGTATGTCTAGCTCATTTTAAAACAAAAACTTTAAAATTCTACCTTAAATATTAATATAAGAAATTGCTGCATAATAATTTCAATTTATTTCATGATAATTTTTCTCATGAGATGAGTAATTGTTTCTCGACCATGTATCAAACATCAAAATATCACAAAAAATAATTAATTCGTGTTTTTTTCTGAATTACTCATTGTTTAAAGAAAAAGCCATCGATGAACCCATTAATACAGTGTGTTTGATTTGTCTGAAGTTTAACTTGTCTACTTTCATCATATCACTTCGGTATTACATACAAAACATTAAATATCACATGGATCCCCTATATCAAAGATTTATAGCATTATCGTCATTATTTATATATATAATTTATGCAATGTTTATACCAGGCTCAAACTCGGACTACACCTCAAGCCCATCGACCCTCCGCGAGCACACCACAACCCAAAGCCCCAACCTTTTCGGACGCAACCTCTTTCGCACACTTACACCAAGTGGCGCTAACACCAACGACAACCTAGAAATGAAGCAGTACGAGGACCGATTCAAACCGAGTTCCTACCTACCTATCCGTCACGATTTCTCGATCGCCGGTCAGAATGTGGATGATCCCCACGCCGTACTACTGAGTCGAACAAACCATGTGCCCCAAGTAGAAGAGAGCGGTATCACCGAGGAAAGCATGCTGACTCGCCCGGCCTCACGTGCGGCCCAAATCAACAGTCAAATCTTCAATTCCCTATTATCGCCCACCACGAGTTTCGCTGCAACAGGATTGTGCTATGATCGCGAAGGTGAGGGTGACTCGCTGTTTGAAAATCAAAAACACCAGTGGCAGCCTGATATAAATCACGATTAAAGTGGCGGTGCTCACGTCGACCACCCTCAGTGGCAACCTGACATCGATAGCGACCTCAATGGCTCTGAAGTCCGTCATCTTGGAGCACGACCGGAAATGATCGGTAAGGAAGCCTCGATTTGGTTTCCGCAGCCCAACGCCTTATTCAGCGGTTCGACGCACGAGGCTTCGTATGAGGAAATTCTGGATACACCCAAGGCACCAATAGAACGGGAAATACGGGGTGTCGCCGCGAATCTAGCCAATCGGCGACCACCATGCATCGGTAAAGAAGCTACACCCCTGCTGCGGCCAACCACAGGAGCCGTTGCTAATGGAAACGGCGATCATAGTCCACGCGATACGCAGAAAATGCACGCTTCGTTCACGTTTCCGTCGCCGAGTTTTACCGAAGAGAAGGAAAATCAACCCGTACAAGCCGATGAGGGTGTATTCGCTGCTTATTGTGATTATCAGAAAGAAGAAGAAATTGGCTTAAATGCTAAATATGAAGCCAAGAGTGCTGAGCCGCTGCAACACATTCAACTGGTTGATTATATTGATGTTGACCAGTATATACAGGGAAAGGGCGAGAAGAAGAAGACGTTGCTAAAAAGGTTGAAGGGAATCGGAAAACATTTTCGTGTAAATTCGCGAAGCAAACGAGCAAAAGGACAAAATGAATGCGCCAAAGGGCAAAATCAACCACAGGCCGAAAAGTAGATGTATATTTCAATCATGTAAAATCGTTTCCCTATTATTTTTTTAGCGAGTTCACTTTGAATGTATTTTCATTTCCGGACATATTGTTTAAAGAATAGGTATTCATTCGCTTTTGAATTTAAAATCTAATTTCAATGTGGACTTTTGTTAGACTCGCAAATTGATAACATCACAAGAGAACATTGTGTTTGGAGATAACACCAAGTTTCATAATGTACTCGTCTAATTTCTTGATATACTTATTACCCGGTAAATGAAATAGAGTCATTGCATTTAAAATTGTGCCCATCACACTTAGGTTTATAGGGTTATTCCAAAGCATAATTATTTCATTAATCACAATAAATAATCACATTTCTAAAATGGATTGCAGATTTCTTTTTTGCTGAAACAAAATGAATAAATTTGCATGAAAATACACAGTTATTATGATGTTTCATTTGCAAGGCACGTAGAACTGATGGTAATTCTTCAT